>NDXZ01007582.1:0-16632 GCA_003055125.1 Paykullia maculata | reverse complement strand
TTCCCTATCTATAAGGATTCAGAATATATATACTGTATGGGATCGCAAATGAATATTGTAGAAATTACAAACGAATTCACAAACTTATATATACCCTTGTCACCTCTGGTGAAGGGTATAAAAAGGAAATGGAGTAAAATATTACAATTAAAGAGGTAAGAAGTCAATATAATAAATGATAAAAAATGCAAATGTGTGAATTAATATTGTTAAAAAAATATGTTTTAAAAAAATGTGTACATACATATGTATGTATATATACCAAGAACCATATTATGGTCAGGAGAAAATATATAAGCTCATATGTGGCTATACTATGGTTGTGTGGAATCATATTATGATAATATAAACTGAATTTATAGCTATGTATGAATGATTATATTATGATCATATGAATCAGTTTATGGTCGTGTAGGATCATATTACGATTATAAGAGGCTTTATTATGATCATATGGGATTATTCAGGATTATATCATGGAAAATAACGTTTTGATAATATATGGTGATAATATAGGTATTAATAGCATTTTAATTAAACTTGTTATGAATAAAATCTATCGTTACATAGCTTAGTCACAAGCATACATTCTAATCATAGTATGATGCTCTTAGATTATAATCACCATAACCATATTTTTTTCAGCGTGTAGTAAGTCGAAATTCCTTAAGTACAAGAATTTCATTTGACCTGATTTCTGACTATTATCCAGTGCTTGTATTGGACATTTTAAATTTAAGAAGATTATTTTCAGCTATATTTCCTGATCATTTTAGTTAAATTTTGTTTTCATGGCAGTTTTTTTTAACCCGCAATCGAAACGTAGTTTCTAGATGTACCATTAAACAGTCATAGCTTTAAGACTTTAAAGTAGCTGTAATAATAATGAAAAGTGCAAGAGTAGTACTTTTTTAGTTTTAGCCACTGATAAGAAAGAATTGATTGGACAAATTTTACAAAAATTATAAGCTGTCTTTTATACATGGAACCTAAAACCTAATAAGTTTTAATTGATGACAAGTTTTTTAAAAATGGGGAAGTGAATGGCATCGCAATAAATATTCTTTTTTTTAAGAAAGCCTTCTATTATCAAAATAGCCGTGATTTTGTTTCTTTTAAAGGAAGTTCAAAATATTTTGTTAAAACGAAAGGCATGAATTTGATCATCACATCTTGTTAACCCATTAATGCCTGCCCATGCTTCTGCTCGTACGATTCTTACAAAAGTTTAAAATATGTATCATGCGTTAAAAGTTGATAATATTGACGATATATCACCAAAATGATCTTATAAGGGTGCAAAGAGACCTAAGATAGATAAGGAAATAAAACAAAAATTGTCTCGGCGAGAATAGTACCAATTTGATAAGAAACTTTCATATTGTGCTTTAAATAAAAAGATTGCTGGGATGAACTCAATGTAGCTTTGGGAAAAGTTTACTGTAGAAGTGTTGAGTCTGAAAGTTTGCTGCAGGAAACCATTTCACCATAATAATAAAAAACAAATATCGAAATTCTTGGGGATGTTTCATATAACCAGTTACCATACCTTTTTACAAATAAATACTTCTTCTTCTTACTAATTATGTTTATTACTTCATGATTCAAACAAATCAAACATTTTTTCGTGTTCGCATAACTTAGCATATAATTAGCAAAACAAATTTTCTAAAAAAAGGTTAATGCAATTACTTTAACAATTTATTTATTTTTTTTTATAAATTTTGTACAGTTATAGAAAATATAATATTAATTTTAAGTATTTATTTTTATGAACCATAAAGACCTTTACTTTGATTTGGCCGTCTTAATGACATACAGTTGTGATTTTTTTTGTTAAACAATAATAAAAAGCCAACAAATAGACAGATAATACAAGAAATTATTTATAACACAAAAGTTTTTAACCCAATAAATTATCACTTAAATGAAAGACAAAAACCAAATACCGCCAATTACGCAAAATATAAAAAAGTAGAAGTTTATCAGCGGCAAAGATTTGGACAAAAAATAAATAAATAAATAAAATTAAAAAAAAAGAAACAAAATAAGAAACTTTAAAGTAGAGCCGCCACACACAGCAGCAGCGGCAGAGAAAAAAATGCGAAGATACAACATTGAAGTGTTAAAGAGATACAAAATACATACATGAAAGGCTGCCCCAAAATAAACAAAAAAATAATTCGTCTAATGAGCAAGTCTTCTTATATTATTTAAATTAAAAACATTAAATAAATATACAAACATAATTTTTTAAGCCAATTTCTACAGATAATAAAATAAAGGCGATAAACAAGACAACTTTATTTATAATTTATGTTTGAAAAATTATTACACATTAACAAATGTGTGTGGTCTAGTACTTGTAGTTTATAAATGAAGATATGTTTCGAAAATGCGTTAAAGAAAAATTTGGGGTTGGTTAAACGTAAAAACACGCCTTTTAATAAAAATATGACACTCTAAATGCCACATGTCACAAACTCCGCTTTCTCTACCAAACACACTTGCACATCATAGCACTTGACAATTTTGAATCAGACTTGTAAATACATATGGACATATGAATCATAACGATTTCATAAAACAAACGATACAAATTTAGCCAACCCGCATAGGATTATTACAACATTTACATACAAACATGATGATCGTCTTTCTCATATGCGACAGAATCGTTTGGTATTTAGAGAAGCATGAAATTAACATAATTGCGCAATTATGTAGTTGGCCGTCATAACAATTGAAACTGTCAACATGAAACAAATAAGCGACTGAAATGAATTCACATCAATTTAACAAGGTGGTCGTCTGTCTAACCATTAATTACAGAGTTGTTCGTGTGTCTTCTTAAGTATAGAGATTCTAAGCTAGAATTACCTAAAGTAAGTGCTTCGCAATTTTGTCTTTAACCTACCGCAGTTTAAAGTACTTAACCGCAATTGTCATCATCATCAGCAGCACTAAAAATAAAACTAAAATGTATTACAAGACATCAAAATGAGATTAGATAAAAAAATTAATACTTTAACGACAGTTTTGTGTTTGACATGTTTCGGTCATAAAGTGCTCTTCACTCTAGAAAATTATACAACCACTTGACCACACACGCTTTACTCTACTGTGCGACGTGATGTCAAGTACCTTTAGCCAGCCTTTTTAGGTTTTTAATTATTTATCATACAAATCTTATTTAATAATTTTTTAAAACACATACAATTTTACTAAATTAAATCATTGACAAAAATTCCATAAATTCTTTTAAAGAGATTAATTGAAACAAAACAAACAGAAAAAAAAACAAAACATAATTGCAAACCCCACTTTAAAATATGTAGCAAGGGGAAAAAATATCATAAAAACACATTCCAAATGTTCTTAAAATTATGTCCGAGTCCTAAAACCCAACACTTTTTCAAATATTTGTATCAATCAACAGTTCGCTAGATCGCATCATAAAATCTTGAAATTTTGTGAATTTATGTTTTAATTTTTTGTGGTTATTTTCTTAACTTAACTTTACTGTGACAAATCAACGCTTCATAAGCATGTTTTATGATTATTCCTACAAGTATTAAATAAACAACACACAGCACTGTATTGACGCTGCGGCTGATATTGACGATCATGTTAGAGATGACGATGTTGATGATGACTGGACCCTCATCAATTTCGTAGTTCATCATCTTTTTGACAGCTCAACTAATTGGGAAACGAATGTCTGTTTGTTTGTTTGTTTGTTGCAGCCTGCCCAATGCAACCAAACACAATCGACTGGCTGACCAGCCATCTAACAGCAACAACAACAATAATAAAAAATTGAGAAAAAGCCAATAAACAGTAACAAAAGCGCTAAAAAAAACTATAAATAATTATGAGATTAGCGCCAGGGCTCTACGCAACAACATCAGATCCTGCATAGGAATTAAGGGAATCTTAAACGCCATGAGCTAAAACAATTGCATATCGATCACATTTAGAATTATTGATTTCTTTGTAGGGTTTCCAAATAGGAAAAAATGATCAGAATTTTAATCAAATCTTATAAAAAATGTCTGCAACAACTAAATATTTTTATACTCGATCATCACATTATATAATTAAAAAAAAAAAAAATTTAATGGCAAAAAGTTTATTTTAAAAATCACTGAAATAAATATTTCCTTAAGGCTAAGATATCATTTGAGAAAGTAAAATTCTTTGGACTCCTTTTAGTAATATTTTATAGGTTCATAAATTGTTTTTTATTCCCTTCACCACAAGGTTTGTCATTCCGTTTGTAATTTCTACAATATTCCTTTGCGACCCTAAAAAGTAAATATATTCTGGATCCTTATAGATAGGGGAATCATACATATATATACACATACATATGTACATACATAAATACACTTAGTGAAGGGTTTGGCACAGCCGAATATATTTTTGCAATAATTTTATATTTTTTAGTTCTGGCTCAAGTTCATTTTTTTTTTAATTTCTTCATTATGAAGAAATTAATTTTTGTTCGTGATAATTGAGAGAATATTCTAAAAAAGTTATTTTTCCGACACTAGCCGAGTGGAATTCAATTTCAAAACAAACCAGCTACGGATTCATCATCAGCACTCTTTGATCGGTATTTTAGTGTTGGATGTAAATTTCATCTATTTTACTCAAAGTTATTAAGACATAGAATATGGCGATTAATTGTCGCCTATATTCATATTTTCTATCACTAGTTGAGTGAGAACGCATGTGCTTGTCAAATAAGAGTCTAACAGAATTTTTTTTACAAATGTTTTTGTTCTCTTATTAAGACTCCTATTTTTCCGAACTTACGGAAAGACTTCTGGAATACGGCTAATAGATATTAAAAAAAATGACTTCTTATAAGTTAGACTTCAAATAAAATTTAGTGGGAATATATACATACATATAATTAAAAACGCACATATTTCTTTTAAATTTTGGTTTTTGACATACTTTTTTACAAAGAGAGTTAAAAAAACATTTTACATAAGTGAAAAAAATTCTGCATAGATTTGCCAAGAGTTTTTTACCCTGATAAACGAAATTTTAAACAAAATTTACAGAGAATTCCTAAAGGAGAAACTCTATTTCTAAAATGCATATCGTTCACAAGATAAAAAATTGCACAATTGAATTAAAAAAAGTTTAATTTTTAGTTTCATAAAAACCATTCTTTTTTAATATTATTAAACACAAACCCCTACATAATAACTATAATTTTTCGAAATTTTATTGTATTGTGGCATTTTGCAGTCGCTAAGCGATCTATACAAGAAATCAAATAATATTTAGTGATACTTTTGTTACATGCACTTGCATGCGTGCATATTACCTTCATGTAGTTATTGTTGTTTTTGTTGTTGTAGGTATTCATGTATTCACATCAAAATCGATCACTTCATAAAGCAACCATAACAGACGATTGATTGGACAATGATGTCAATTATAATTCAATATTCTTAAAAGAAATTTAAACGAAATGCATCCCCTTAAATTACCAGAAACCATTTAATAGTTAAGATTGATGGCACTTTCAGTTCATCAAATTTTGAAGTAAAACTAGAAAAAGAAAATTAACAAAATTTAGATGCATAAAACTTACACTAGTTTCAATTATACAACACAATTGTAACGAACGTTTGAAAGTGTCAACTTCAAACATCTGTGATTATTTTCATATGAAATCGATGGATTTTGAGAAGGAGATTAAAAACAATGAAAGATCCAAAGCAACAATGCAACGATGGTGGTAAAAATGTAACCTGAGGGATTAAAATGGCATTAAACAATTGTAGCGATATTTAGAATAAGATTGTTTTTTCTCTTTCCCCATAATTGCCTGAGTAAAATTGTTCATTTTAAAATAGCCCCCGTAGGGGGCTTTAAATAGAGAAAATAGAAAAAAATATAAATTTAAGTTATTTTAATGCCATGACCTTAAACAAATTACAAAACGTCTGTTTAACATGAAAATGTTCTCTAATATTTAGAAACATGCAAAGAACCAGCCAGAATTGCAACCAGGAATGAAAATTGCTTAGAAACAGTGGCAGATTGAACAGAAGCCTTTGCAAACATTGCATCAACTAAGAGTAATTTTTCTACTTAAATGACACTCAACAAATTAAATGTAAAAATAAGTGTTTTCTTGTCTCGTTTCGTCTTGTTTCGTTACTTTTTTTTAAATTTTTTTCAGATGCAGTAATTATAGTGATATTTCTTCCAGAATTATCCGTTAGTCTGTGTCCAATTTTTTTTTTGCTACAAATTCTTTGCGTTTTATTAACTAATTCTAGCATTTTCATTTTAAACTGCAAAATAAACAAATGGAGTAGTAGTGTTTTAGAAATTAATTGAAACTTACAGATTTCAGATTTACAAGAGTAATCGTGTTTTTGTTGTTTTGTTTTATTGTATTCGCTTAATAGTGAAATCTATGATTTTCATTATTCATTGCTTTGCAATTCATGTTCTTTGTACTTGGTAACATGAAAATTAACAAATGATGGACAGGGAGACTTTGTTGAAAACTGGTAAATTGTGGCCACAAGCAGGAAAATTGTCTTAACAAAATAACACACAAAAACATTTGGCACAACAGCGTTTTCGCAAAAAGGAGTTTGTTATATCAGGGGAAGTATTCCAAGTTGATTAAATAATTAATTTTCTGAATAGATTGAAACGATTTTTTGAATAGATTGAAACATTTATAATAATAATAATAGTTTGGCACCAATGATTTCATAAGCAAACAATTTCTCATTCGGTTATGCACTAAAGTAATCGCGTATTTATATTCTCCCCTGTACAACGTAGAATTCCGAATAATGGATTGAAATGGTCCAGATTGCGCAACTTTAAACAGGGAGCTTTTTACAGAATTTTGTCCTGATAGGGAATTCACTATTAAGCACTACGAAAAGTCACATTCTATCTTTCCGATAAGTAAAACATACCGCAACAAAAAAAAAGGAAAACACACTAATGGGTAGTTAATATAGTTTAAATGGCGCAATTTTCTGCATAATTAATAGCAATACAAATTGAGATTAACCGAACCATGTCTGATACAGAACCCACGAAATTAAAGCAAAAAGCAAATAGATCCTGGATTAGGACAAACAACGGGCCGGCTGATATTTAAGTTTCCACTTTTCTTATAGCTGTCAATGTAATTAAAATATATGTATATGTATATGGATATAATATTTGCCTAATTACGAAACATGGCACTTTGTTAAACTTCCCCTTCTTGAAAGATCTGGCAAAAGAAGAGCAGAGAATGAATAAGAGAAAAACATCATGAACAGTTGATGGCACGTCATGTTATTAGTAGCAATTTAAGCAAATAATCAGCCTTAGCGTTTATTTAAGCGCAACTATTCATACGATATACAGCCTTTGAATAAACTCTGATGCATCTCAGGCACATACATACATACATAGATACACTCATACATACATACATGAATATACATAATTGGCAAGTAACCATCAATCCAATCGTCCAACCTACCTTGTTTCCTTCCATCAAATCTATGGATCATTGTTTAGATTGCTGCTTATTTGTTTGCTTACATATGGATGCTTTATCAGTTGTTGCATACATACCACACTGTTGCCACTTAATGATACATGCAATATGTAATACATATCGTTGTGTTGTGCTATTTCAGGTGAAAATTACATTGACTTACACGTATTTTATCGTTTTGATTATTGGTCGAGTGTTTCCTTATTCCAAATCAATTTTTTCTCATTTATGGAAAATTCTTTGCTTTAAAAAAGACAACAACAACAACGAAAAATGTATCTTAAAGATTTAGGTGTTCAAAATAACGATTTTCTCTCGTGTTTGTGAAAAAGTGAGAAAAAAGTTTTTCTTTTTTTTTTGACTCACTCGTCTCGAGTGTCTGTTTAATGGAGTGAATTTTGTTCCTTTTCCTTTGCAATAAAAACAACAACAACAGCAGTAGGTTTATGCAACGTGTAGCCAACAAAGTTGCATGTATTAGTTTGAGTTGCATGTAATTACCTAAAACAATATACTGATTTACATTCCAATGCAATTGCAACTGTTGTTGGCTGGTGCAATTGCTGTTACTGTTTGCTTTTGATGTCTGATCCGGCTGACGGAATGGCTGTCTGACTTGGCTGGCCTCTTTTGATTGAAAATGTGTTCTGCACGATTTGTAAATTTTCACCAATTTTCGTCAATTTAAATGTTATTTTCTTTGAAATCTTGTTGATTTTGTTTGTTTCTAAGTTTGTACGTCCGTCTGTTTGTCTGTCCATTCGTCCATTCTTCCATTTCGTCAGTCTTTATATTTGGTCAAAACTGCAAGTTTCAATGACCAACTGTCTTGATTTTTTTTCTATTCTTTTAACTAACTGTCTTTGGGTCTGCCCGTTTACTTCGTTTCCTCTCTTGACTGGTTCTGTTGTAATTTGCTACCTAACCCCCCTTTTTTATTGGTTTATTTACGACGAAATCGACCATTAGATTGTTTCTTTTTGCCACAATCAGTAGTTTGAGGTGATTTTTTCCAAGACAGTTCATTTGTTTAGTTTTGCATTAATGTTTGTAATTTTGTGCTCTAAGGAGAAGTAAACCTATTAAGAAAAAATCCTAATTAATATATCTTCTTTTTATTTCTTTCAATTAAACTGTTTTAACGAAGTGCTTTTTTTGAATTTTAAAGATTTTTGTTATTTCCTTGAATAATCAGTAGATAGGATTCCTTCCCTCCCTATAAATTTTTTTGTTTATTTTATAAAAAGTGCTGGTAATTATACTTACAACTACATCGTTTAAATGTTTATTATTTGTTTGACTACCTTTTTTTTTTAAAAACAATTTTGGTTGGAAATTCAAAAAAGCAAAACTGTTTAAAATTACTTTATGTTATTACAGTGTTGCCTTAAACATTTTCATGAATATTTACTTAAACAGCAAAAAAGCAAGAAACAATTTATTTAAAACTCAAATTAGACCTTTAATCATGTAATTGGTTTATGGTTTTTTAAATATATATACATTTTTTTTTGCATTTACAACAATTTTGTTTAATACATGGTTTGAGAAAAAAAAAAATTAAATAAAATATGTATTTAAATAATTTCATAATTGAGGAATTTTTGGTTCAGATGGAGAGCTTTCAGACTGTTTTAAATGGCATAAACATGATTTTACGAAAATTTTAGTGAAAAAAAATTCAATGAAAATATAACCAGCTACTTTGTAAGAAACTATAAGTATCAGGATTTTTTATAAGACATTGAAAAATTAATTTAAAATTTTTAAAAATATAATTTCAAAAGTGTTTTTTTGCTTTAAAACCAAATAATTTTTTTAACTCAAAGGAAGATTCTGTGGGCTGTAACTTTAAGTTCTTATAGGCATTAAATTTTCTCTGACATCTTAAGTAATAAATAATTAATTTTCTAATTATCTTTCATTTCTTCACCGTGTGCACATGTGATACTTACAAATGTAAAATATGTATTCATGTAGTAAATACTAAAACACAGACCGATAAAAATCTTTCCACATATTTAATTTTGTTTTTTAATTATTAATTATTTTTTTACTTTAAATGTAACATGAAGGAATTGTTAAATTATTACAAATGTTTTTCCGTTACATTTCCAAGAAATTCGATTATACAAAAATAAAAATTTTCAAAACTTATATGATTTCAACCCGATTTTTTCCCCTTACACTTTATTATTTAGTATTTTGTTTGAAAACATTTTTAAATGAAATATGAATTTTTTATATTGTTGGCTACTGTTCTTCGTTTAAGTTTATGTGAGAATATTTCTATTAAGATCTCAACAAGAAATAACACTTAATTATGCCACAAAGTCTCTGAAAGTCTTGAGTTGTTGATAGAATTTCTAATGACCGGTCAATAATGGGGCAATATGAAGGTACAAAAAAATCTAACAGACAATATGACACCTGTAATACAAAAGGTTTATGGTGTAAGCGCTGAAGCAATGGACAAGTGAAATGGACATAAGGGATACTAATTAAATACACAACACACATGTGCAGTGGTTACTGCTGGCCATGACATGGACGAACTCATCTAATTGTGATGCATGATGTGAGACAGGTTTCAAAGCAGCAATTACTCGATGACAGCTCTATTGTTGTGTTTATAATAATAATAATTGTCAAAAATTAATGGCGCGCTCGTGTCCTGACTTGTAGAATATACTTGGTTTTTTGTTTCTAGTGGTTAAAAGGGAGTAAGTGGAGGTGTAAATAGAGGTTATATGCTTAAGGTTATGTTTAAAGAACAACGTTTTGTT
Source organism: Paykullia maculata (assembly GCA_003055125.1). Lineage (NCBI taxonomy): Eukaryota > Metazoa > Arthropoda > Insecta > Diptera > Rhinophoridae > Paykullia > Paykullia maculata. The sequence continues at coordinate 6,300 of NDXZ01007582.1, read as the reverse complement.
TTTAATATCATACGGGTGTTTAGTAAGTACAACATTATTATGTTCGCAAGTAGTTAGAATCAAGTTAGTTAGTTTTAAGGTTATGGAAAAAGTGACATTACTTCCGTTGTCAATGTTTTTGGCTATTGTACAAAGCAAAGTATTTTCATCACTAGTTAACCAGAAAGAAGAAGGAGGGAAAAATTATGATTTATTAAAAAATTATTTTGAGTTTAAAGGGAAAATAATTAAAGATTCTTACTTACCAACAACATTTACTTTCTTTTGCAGTATTCTTAACAAGTAAATTTAATATTTTTGACATATGAATGGAATATTCTTTAACTACAATTAACCATGATGGTGCATTTTGTTTAAAATAATAAATGTCAGTGACATCCGTGTAATTAACAAAAATGAAATATAGCAACGTTATCATTGAAAAAAAACATATTTAATATTTTAACTGATTATTATCTTCAATTTAAAACACTAAAATGGCGTAAAACGGACAGTAAAAATAATTAATAAAAAAGTTATAAAGAGGCAACAGGAAATCAATTTGTTGATGTTTTAAACTGCATTAAAGCTACGATCATATTAGTCAGATATTTTACAGAATAGACGTAAACCAAAAAGAGTATTTTTTTCAAAGTTAATAAGACTATGATTGTTCCTAAGAAAATTTTTCAAGAGCAAACAGCGTCAAACAATTTTTTCTCAAAAAAGTGGTACAAGCAAATATGTGACTAATGTGACCGTAGCTTATGAAATGTATTACAAAACCGTATTTATAAATTCGAACAGAATTTTTAGTTAAATTAAGTCATTATTAAAAATCATTATTTACTTGCGTAGAATTGTAGATGTAAGTGATTAAAAGATGATTTTGATGATGTTGATGCAGTGAATAGTTACCAGTTTTATATGGTTTTAACTCATGTACATATTTTATACTGAAGCTACAAAGTACATCGAAATATTGGGTTGACATAAAAGTGTTTCATGTTAAACTCTTTAACCTACAACAACATGAATATAATTTGTCGTCAGTAAAGTTGAAAACAATGTATAAATTCAAAAAAAAATTAAACCTTAATTATATTGTGATTCTGACATTTAACGCTAATCAGCCAAAGCTTTCATGTTTTTACCACTTTTTTAAGGGTTTCGGATATTTCTAGAACGCTCGAACATTACAAAAAACGATATTCAGATCTTTATTATGTTCAGTTTAATTTAAACACGCGGGTATTTGTGTTAAAGTCAAGGTAATATCACAGACTTATTTTAGTCAAAATTATCATGGTTTTTCCTTGAGCCCAAGGTGTACAAATTTTTTAATATTATAGCCGACTTTGTAATGGTCGATACATTATTGGTTTCAGCTCTCATAAAAGGCTAGAACCTTATATGGGAAATATTGGTATTAAGATTTATTTTGCCAGAAATAAATGTAACGTTTTTAAAATATTTATAATGACCAGTTTACAAATGGTTATTGCTTCTTTTTAAGATCAACTACCGAAAATTACATAAACACCCATAAAATGGTTTTAAATATACATATTTGTTATGACCTTTTCTGGCAAAAGTCGGAAATGTCAAAAAAGGTTTAACTCAAATGGTATTCTACTTTAAAATATAAGTAGTCGGAGTAACCGAGTTAAATTTTCTTACATGTTTTTTTTTTATTGTGTAAATGGTAATTATCAAGACATATTGATTCCCAACGTGGTAAAGAAAGTTTTTTAAAAACGCTTTTTAAATTTTAAATTTCAGCAAATTTGGTTTGTTATTTTGCCCCCCTAATACTTTTAAAATAATTATTTACAAGAGATAAAATATAAATTTAGGGCGTCACTGCAACCCAATTTAATTTTAAACCAAACTAATCAACCATTCATACATCCATCCATTTATTTAAGCCATCAATAGGCGCTCAATCATGCCCCCGCACCAAGTGCCAGCAATTACCAGCGGATGTAAACGATTAGCAGTTGCTCTGTGTTAAAATGTCTTAATTAAGAGACGAGAGAACAAAATAAAAATCAGTAAATTTAAGCCCAAACGTTATTGAGTAAAAAAATTATAAATAAAAAATAAAATCTGGGCTGGGCTGGGCTGTTATAAACTGCGGGAGTGTGCTGTCGTTTTTATCGCTAATCTGTAATCAACAATTAAACCCAACAACACAAAATTTAGTTCACTTAACCAAACGTGTATTGTACATATGTACCTACATACATATACATATATAAATGTAAGTGTGTGTTTTGTATGTAAAAGGCTGTGCAACATGTTTAACATTTAATGATTTAATTTGTGTCTAAAGCTTAGAGAGTTTAGATTTCTTATCTGATATTTGTAATTTGATTTCAATTTACTAATAATAATCATACGTGTTTGTATGAATGTACAAAATGGGTTTATGTATGTATGTTTGTATAGCGTTTTGTCATATCTAAAATCACTTAAAATGAGGGCGTGATAAAGGACTAATTGTTGGGGAGGAAATAAACAAAATTTAAATCGTATAAATAAATAAAAATTTAATTGGAAAATCATAAAACCTTTCAAATGAATTTCATTAGGATTTATTTAATCCAAAACACATAAAAAGAAACCTTTCAATTATAATTTAATACCAAATTTTACGAGACTGCGTTAGATTGGACGTTTCAGAATTATTTTCCGTATAAGAGTTTATACATTCATATGTATATGACATGTAAATATATTTAAATATTTTATATAAAATGTGTTAAATGAATACTTAGGTGTCTCTGTTTTTGAAAAAAAAAATCTGTTTAAGTTTAACTATAAAATTTTTAATAAAAAAATTTTTTTTAGTTTTAAGATAATCAAAATTGTTTAAAAATTTTGTTTGAAAAATTATTAAAACTTTTTCAATATTTAATTTGCCGAATGTTTTAGTCTGGTTCTTCGATAATGAAATTTTATTTCATACGAAAGCCTATTTAATAATTTGAGCGACTTTTTGGCCCCTAACTAGAAGTAAATTATTTATTAATAGAAATTAAGAGAAAGGCCCCACAGTGCTATGTTATACATATGTTTGATAGTAATATGACACATGGCAAAATCTATATTCCACAATAAATAAATTTAACTTTCACATAACTTAATCTTATCCATAAATGTTTTTTTGACACAAACAAAATGTTTAAGACTTGTGGCTTAAATTAGAATGAAGTGTAAAATACAATTTTTTGTAAATCAAAAGCTTTTCACTAAAAATTAAAAAAATATCAGTAAATGTGTTTTAATTAAATACAATAAATAGTTTATTATATACAAATAGACTTAGGTACATTATTATTTTAACATTTGTGTGATTTCTGTTTGGGAGGTCCTTAATCTTGAGCACATAAACATGTGAAATTATGCATTTGCTTTTTAATCACACAAATAGTATTTTTTTCTTTTCAAGTCTTAAATCCCTCTTGAAATTTCAAGCGTGCATTTTTTTTGTTTGTTAGTTATTGTATGTTTTCATCTATTATCTGAAAAAACCCATCAAATGAAAGTCTCATTGATTCAATTAAAATTCATTAGGATTATAATAAAGTCAAATTGAGTAGTAGATGAGGAAACTTCAAAAGAAACTAAAAAAGGACACTTGAGAAAAAAAAAGAACAAACAAAAAATGAAGTACTTTTTATATGCAATAGCAAGGAAAGACTTGAGAGAAAGAATAAGGTTATTAAAATCAGATAATACCATAACAATAGATCAAATATTCACATGCACATGCACATACAGATGCATAAAGACTCTTAATAATATTTATTTCTGTTTAGGGATAATTTTACATACAAAAATACATGCATATGTGTATGTACATATGTATTGTATAGTTGACTACATTTAAGCCAATTATTTTGTAATAAATCGACTGACCGAGTTTGTATTTGTTGATTTCAAGTGAACTAAATATTGACTGAAGGATTATAAAGTGAATATGTCAAAATGTTGTTGTGTTCACCACACTCTTTAATATTGTCTGTTTGTCTGTGTGTGTGTGTGTGAGTTTAGGGACTCAGCTTGTAAATCAGGTATGGCCTATTTCTATTGTTTTTGTGCAACTAGTTTTTGCCTTTTCGATCTTTTCACCCAAAATCCTTTTCATTCTATTCCAGATCATGTGCGCATGAGATTATTTCTTAAGCATATCTTTTGCAAGGTGCTTTAGAGTTGCAGTTGTTTTTCTTTGCTTTTTTTTAAACTAATATTTTTTTTAATATTTAACCTTTAAACTATTAAAAATTTTCCAATGCGAATATTTAACTTTTAATGAGTCATTTTATTTCAGTGATGGACAAGCGGTACATTAGATCTGGTGGGAAAAATTGCTTCTTGGTCGAGTGGCTTTAACTACTGTAAAATCCATTAACGTTGTAAGTGAAGAGAAGTAAGCAAGAAATTCTAATCTTTTTGATCTATTTCGGCAAATAACAATTTGTATTCATCGTTGTTGTTGCTGTTTAAATATTTTCAGTAGCACTTGAAATTAGTTACGACATACTAAATTACTCTCCTTATTATAACTGAAGGAAAACTTCAAAGTATTATTTCTAAATTCATATGGATTATTAAAATACCAATTACATGGTTAAAATTCAATGAATTTGAAAAAAGATTTCCACTTAAGTTCATAAACATAACAATAGTTTACATTTGAAATAAATTAAATTAGTTAAATGAATTTTAAAAAAAATACCAACAATTCAAACTTGTTAATGATCATCATGATTAAAATGACATTTACAACAAATTTGTAACTGTTTAGTTTACTTTAACGTTTATTATGACAATCAAATGCCCTCCTTCATTTTAAAATTCTCTTTTAGTTTTATTTTTTATTTTATTGATCAACCATTTGTTTTAGGCGGCGTCATGTATCATAAATATTTTATAAAATTGTATAAAAAACCACTTTAAATTAATTTTCAAATTTAATTGTTTGTTTTTAATAATTCTTTACTTGTCATATTTAGATTCATAAAGAGATAAAATTTTAGTTTTAATTATAATTAGACTGAACTTAAGGTCATTAACTTTTGTTCATTTTTATTAAATTATAACACGTTTTTCATATAAATACGATTATGACCATACGTATGTTTGTATGTATGTATAAACTTGTACATTATTATGTATGTATATTTATCGTTTAGAAACGTGTTGTCTTTTAATATCGGTCTATTACAAAATATAGTTTTTATATTAAACAACAAAAAAATGATGATTTTTTCATTCCGTTTGTAACACATTAATATGTATATATTAATTAAGTACCTCATAAGGTGTATATTTCCTTAATTTAACTGCCTGCCGGTCCATTGAAAATACTATAGAGCTCTAACAAAAAGACCTAAGGTAATAAAATGTGGATAAAATATTTAATAAATCTGAAAAATATATGGAGTTAAAGCCTTTGAAATCTTTCTAACAGAAAAAAAATGATGCAACATTAAGCGATATTGCAAAGACGTCGAGTAATAAAATATTTCCTGGTTAAAAAATATATTTATAGATCAAAATTATTACAATAAACTAATCATTAATCTAGTTTTTTTTAGATATAAACCTCAAAAAGCAAAGGAACTGCATATTCTCCTGATTGATGCAAAACCTTGGGTGGCCACTTTTGCGCCCAAATCTCATTAAAAATTTTACAGTTTTACCTTCGTCAAATCGAATTTCGGAAAAAGAACTTATATGCAACCAACAACGTCAATTATACTTCCGTTCCCAAAAATCTCTTGCATGTTGAATTTAACTTAAACGCGAATACTTTTAGGTCAATTACAAAGGATAAAATGCAATGTTTGTTTGGGAACTGATTCTAACCAAAATCAATTGAGTTAGCTCTTGGGCGTAAAAAGTTATGCTAAGTTTTTATTGATATATTTATTACTCCTAATGAACATTCCTGGATGTATTCATACACACAAAAAAAAGATTTCTAGAATAAAATTCTTAAATTTAAACTTAATCGTACTTGAAAATTTCGACACGATTTATACTTAAATATTTATAAAGCAAGTAGAAAACGGTACTATTTTAAAGAATTATCCTTAAAATTTTAATAACAAGGAACAAATTCATAAATTTGGTCTATTTTTTATAGAATAAGTCGTTTTTGTTAAAAATTATCGTTCTTGAATTAAGCATATCGTACTTAATTTTAGAATATCCGTACTTACCGTACTTTTAAGTACGATGCGGGATTAAAAGTACGGTAAGTGCGGATATTCTAAAATTGAGTACGATATGCTTGATTCAAGAACGATA
>NDXZ01007581.1:0-14951 GCA_003055125.1 Paykullia maculata | reverse complement strand
CCCGATGGGAGTAGAAAAACCTAGCTGTAAAAAGACTCCTCACGGGAGTCTTTTTACGTAGCAAATAAAAATGCTTTATACATAAGCCTTATAGTATACCAAATGACTTCTATCAAGTTTTAACTTAAATATTAAACTTTGATTTATAATAAAATAAGTTAATCCTAAAATTAATTTATTTTAAAACAAGCTCACTTTAACGTTTTAGAATTCTGGTTCGAGCTTTTTTTTTATTAGTATTCGTTTAAGTGTAAATTATGACTATCTCAGAGACAAGGCGAACCAGTACTGGGCAGATGTTGAAGGATGCAGGGTGTCTAAATCGCTATGGCAAACTATATCTTTTAACTATGGGTAAGAGGGACCTGAAGCTGCTAACCGGTCTACTGACCGGTCACTGCAACATCAGATCATTTCCGGCTAACCGCAACCTAGTACGGTTGACTTCTGCCAAATCTGCGGGGACGCATAGGAAACGGTGAAACACCTTTGCCGATGCCCGGCACTCGCCGAAAGACGATGCCGATACTTCGGCGACTACTATGTCGCCCACCTGACAATGCTATCGGACTGTGACCCTTATGCTATGCTAGGTTACGCCAAGGGCCTGAAATGGCTAGCGGCAGCTAGCCCACCATATGTCCTCGAACCTAACCTGACCTAACCTAAGTTTAAATGTCATCAAATCATTGCGTAAATTGTAAAAAGGATAAAACAAGTATTTTAATCTTTTTCATCAGATGAGTATAAAGCCCATCTCTCTTATAAGGCGTGTTCTTATTTTTACATATTTTCTATTCCTAACAACAATTTGGAAAGTTGACTAATTGTACCATAATATACCTTAACACTATAAAGATATAAGGCATATATAATGAAGAGGTTGCACAAGTTTTAATGAAAAATAAAGATTTGCATCAAGTAGTAACAAGTCACTACAAACAATATCCTAGAAGAGATGCTAATAATATGAAAATAAAAATTCAAGTGATCATCTGTTGAAACACAATTATTTTTTTAACTATCTACAAATTGAACGTGTATTTTTTAGGACAATCTCTGTATCCTGTAGAGGTAAACGAAATGATTCGCAATATACAAAAGGAAAAAAGATATTTTTCATGGTTTAACATAATTTTTATCTGAGCTCAAGTTTTAAGTTAAGTTTTTTATTTCCATTAATTTTCTGATTTAGTCTTTGCAATGTGTATCTAAGTAGGTATGTATTATATTATCCTAACACAGGTACCCCGGTACCCAAGCGAACTTTAAAGCCAAATATCTCTTAAACAACAAAAGATACAAAATTGGGGTTGCGCAAGTTCCTTCAGGTAATCATTTTCTAAGGATTTTTAGCATTTTAAGCTTTCCTTATTTGTTTGGGTTGGCTGTGGAGCAAACGAAAGTCAAATAGTCCTTATCCTCCTGATAAGGGTACCCGTACATAAGTTAAGCATTTTGTATAGAAAAAGTAAAGGTAAGATTACCTTTAAGATTATAATTAATTAACGAAGTACATACACAAAAATTTTGTATTTTACATTATAATAGCAATCTTGGGAATTCCCGAACTACAATGCAAACCATTGTATTGATATTCAAACCGTAACAGAAAAATTAACGAACAAGGGTACCCTTATCAGGAGTCCACGTACTAAAACGTCAGTACGGTTAGGGTCAAATCGTTTCGATTTGTGCTGGTAACAATTAAAAATAGCAAAATTGTTAATATTTATAGATCTAGTATGTTGATGATCTTTATGTAGATTATTTCTTTGGTTTAGTATTTTTTGTTGTATTCACAAAAGCAACATTTATTTTCGAATTGTCAAATATGCTTTAAAAAATCACTACTCCATAGAACTATCACGCATGTTATGAAAGTAAGACGAGTTTCAGTTCATCACAAGGAGCGAATTATTTTTATACATACCTATATATTTATTATATATATTTTTTATATCAACATAAAATTCAGAAGTTAATAAAATAAGAAAGTTAAAAATGTATTGTTTTTGATGAAAACAAAAATACTTTACGAAAATATAAATTATTGTGATTAGTAGATATAATCAACCAAAGTTAAACTTTCCGAGCAAAAGTTTTGGAATACCGATTATTGAAGAAATATATCATCTGCATTAATAAGACGTCGTACACGCACCACCATATTTCTAATGTTTTTGGGTTTATTAGTCTCATCTTGCAAGGGGTTGGACTGAATAATAGCTGTAAGTGTGTCCAATAAATACATTGCTTTCTAAAATACAGGTTGTTTTTATAATTTGCTTACCCAACTTTCTTAGTTCTTCAGCATTGTACCGTTGCAGTCTCACAGTGCAACGTTTCATGGAAACTTGTTCGCGTGCTTCATCCACTGATTCCGCATTGCGACGTGCACGCTGAACTCTAATGGTTATATTTTTTATTTTAGGTGCTGAAGTCATTGTACTTTTTTAGGTGTTTATGCACTTTTTACTAATTTTTTAAATTATACCTGAGTATACGTATTAAAAAATGGACGCTTTAGGGTAGATTGTGTTGTTTATTGTGGTTTACATTTTCTTATCAATGTCAGTAGTGCCAGATAATTTTTAACAAAAAAAAAAATCGCCAAAAAATTTTGAAAAACACCAGCAATATTAGAGTTGTAAAATATCGATACATCTGAATACTCGAGTCAATATTGAATTGCATTGAGTCGATATAATAAAATCAAAGCTACATAGGTATATTTTCTTTTTATTTGTGGTGCCTAATAATACTTATTTTGTATTCGAATAAGATCATAATAAAACTGACTAGTATTAAAAGTTTGACATCTGAGAAGAAACAATCAGCTTATGAAGTAAGACTTCCTGGTAATCATTATAATTTGACGTAAACCATATTGTAAAACACAAAACATAGCAACTAAGGCGAATTTACTTCAGGTAGTTGCGAAATTACCACAAGTAAAACTTTGTTAGTTTCGTTGGCACGATTGTCAAAAGGAGTCTGGCGCCTAAGTGTGTCATTCGATAGCGATCTAAAGCATATAGGAAAAAGTTTTTGACACTTAGACCTTTAATTATGCAAAAAAAGTAGCTTAGCTGTCAATGTCAGTTGTTGAAATTCGTGAATAGTAAATGGTAAATAATAATTAAATTTGTCAATTCATAAATATCAAATATTTAGAAAATGAAGGTACTATTAGTTATATTTGAATATATCAATCTTTAAACTCTGTTACACAATAAAACTTTGGCAAAATAATAAGATATTAACTTATATACTAAACAACGAATAAAATTTGTGGGTAGTCGTTAGTATAATTATTAGCCGCAAATTAAAAGATTTGTTAAAAAAATGAATTTGCATCATATAAATTAATATATATATATATATTTATATTAGATACGATTAATCGATTAAATAGTGAAAAATAGTTTATCGAAAAAGCGATTATTGGTTTTGCAAACCTTTTACTTTTGTAGGATTAAACATACAAAAAACTTGGCATCACTGGATATACATAAATTCAAGAAGTCATCTTTTATTCCAAGGAGTTTTTGCTTTTTTAAAATAATAAAGTTGTGTAAAAAATAGAGATTTGCGTTCATCAACTTAATAGTATACATATTAAATCTTTAATAAACATGGGTGATGTACAGATATTGGTGGAAATGGGTTTTCCCAGAGAAAGAGCGTAAGTAGTAATGTTATAAGAAATGCCGGCTGTTAATACATGAATACCAAATTTCGATATTTGTATTTTTGTTTAGCGAATACGCCATGAAAGTCACAAACTGTAAAGGTGTAGAACCTGCTATGGAATGGCTGCTTGCCCATGCCGATGAAGAGATTCCTAAGGAAGCACCAGGCAGTACAGTGGGAGTGCAGGGTTCTCCAGCAGCTGCCGAAGCATCTACAACTTCTAATGATACAGCGGAGGGAGAAGTGGCAAAGTCTCTAAAATGTGACGATTGCGGTAAGCTGTGTAAAGATCAAGCTGAGGTGGAGTTTCATGCTGCCAAGACTGGTCATAGCAATTTTTCCGAATCCACCGAAGAGAAGAAACCCTTAACCGAAGAAGAAAAGAAACAACAGTTGGCGCTTATTGAAGAGAAATTGAAACAAAAACGTCTGGAAAGAGAAGAAAGGGAAAAGCAAGAATCCTTAGATAGGGAACGGAACCGAATTAAGTCCGGCAAAGACATGACAGAGGCTCGGAAACGATTAGAAGAATTGGAAATGAAAAAAATTTTAGAGCAACGCAAAAAAGAAAAATCGGAAGAAAAGGCTGCTCGCGATCGGGTGCGTGCTCAAATTGAAGGAGATAAAGCCCGCCGTAAAATGACCCAAAATTCACCAACATTGGAAGCTCCAGTAGTTTCTGCGGCAGTAACTTCCACTACGCCACCCACTGCGGTAAAATCTCCACCAAAGGAATACAAAGAGACTCGCATACAAATCCGTTTACAGGATGGTTCCGCTCTAACGGAAACTTTTAGCATTAATGAAAACTTGTCTGCCGTACGTGTGTTCATTCAAATAAAAACCGGAAGTGATATGCCGTTTGGTCTTATGACCTCATTTCCTCGTAAAGTCTTTAGTTATGATGACTATGAAAAACCTTTAAGTGTTTTGGGGCTAGTGCCATCGGCTGTTCTTATTATGACTAAACCGAATGTATAAAACCTAAAATGAAAGCTAAAGGAATGCAACTATAAATATTTCTAGATTTTTTATAAAAAATCGGTGTTTTTTATTTGAGTTTGATTTTGACTGTTTTAATTCTTAATTTAATAAACAAAAATCGACAAGAAAGTGTATTAAAATAAATGTGTTTTAGTATTATCATATTTTACTTATTTGGGGGATTCACAAGCCCCTCATATGTCATATGTCGTAAAAATATAGAATGGTTTAAGTTACTTTTCATACTAAAAGTGTCCTAAAATAATATAACTCTGACTGCTGTTTATTGTGCTGTAGTAAACAATCCTTAGCCAAACAAAAAAAGCAACAAAGAACTTGAACCATTTTTAATTTTTAGGACATAAGACAATATATAAGTCGTTTGTGAATCCCTCAATTATTATTACAAATTGTCGAGGAAAAAAGTTATCCAGAGTAAGACAACAGTTAGTATAATCTTTAAAAAACTCTAGCGGTATCACCAGCAAAAAGAAATGTTTTACAAATCCATTAATTATTTATATAAATAATTTATTATTTAGAATTATTGACAAAACTTTAAACGCACATGCTTATTTACCTCATAAAGGCAATTTAATGCACATTTAAAAAGCAATCTAACATTGGGTAAATATTTTTGATAATTTTTTGTCTACCCGCTTACTTCTCATTACTTTCAATCAAAATCACGGTTAATCATAACTTAAAAGGTCATGCGCTGTTATTGTATTGTATGTTTTATAATGTTCTTAAATAAAATTACAGAAACAGAATTGCAAATTTAAGATTCATCTAACATCTAAAGCTTTTGCATTAATTTTTATATATTGAAATTATAATAAAATAAAATAAAAATTTAAAATAACTAACAAAAAATTCCCCGAGCAGCAATCCAATTATGTTATCCCCCTTTTCCAAAATAAAAACAGGGAAATTTCTGAAATGAGGCAACACTGTATTTGTTTTTATCAAGAAATTAACTTGTTTTAAAATTTGTTTATAAATGAGTTTTATCAGTACTTGTTATTATAAATTAAAGTAATTAAGTAATTTTTCTTTAAAATGACGGAATTTTTGGCGGAAAATAATGCCTGTGGTCAAAACCTACTGCGTATTGTTTCTATGGGCAATTCCATAATTGCTGAAATTTTACGTTTAAAAGATTATATACCTGAAATTTTTCGGTAAAAATTTTAAAATGATTTTTACATACATATGTACGTATGTACATAAAGTATAAATTTATTATAATAAATATTTTTTCTATTAAGTTTGGGAACCAAAGCGGATCAGCAAAAATATGGTGAAGTTGTCATGGACTTTAGTTATCTTAAAATCGCCGAAGCTCAAGATTTAAAAATTGAACAAAATCCTGAAATACAGGATCTGGACGATGAATTGCGTGAAAATTATTTAGATTTATTAACTCGCTTTTATCTGGCATTTGAGAGCACTCATCAGTATGCCTTGGATTTGCAACAATTTATCGATGAACTAAGTCGTGGTTATTATATACAACAAACATTAGAAACGATTCTGCAGGATGAAGAGGGCAAACAGTTAATGGTACTTAAGATTTTTATAATGAAGATTTAACGAGATATAGATAGATACTTCTTTTAACGGACAATATTTCCTGACTTTTTTATTCTTGTATTGCCAGTTACGTGTGAACTGCCTTTGACCATTAACATATAAGATGATCATTCTGTTTGGTTTTTATACAATATTTATTTCCGACCTAGGTATAAAGTAGGTAGGTATATTATATATGTAACTACATACGTATAAACATATGTAAGTGGTAAAGATAGCGGAGTTAATTTATCAATTTTTGTCTGAAAGGGGCTGAAAAAAATTTACTTCAACAAAGGGATTCTGATATATAAAAATGTAAATATGTATGTACCTATATACTTTATGGGGTCGCAAATGAATACTGTAGAAATTACAAATTTATATATTCCCTTGCCAGCTGTAGTAGAGGGTATAAAAATTGAACTAATTTGCCGAGGGTTGTCAAAGATAGCGGAAAACCTATATAAACAAAAATGTATTTTATCAAAAATCTAGTTTTTTTAAGACTAATTAAAAAATACAGCGGCTTTTATTTATTAATTTTTTTTTTTTCAGTGCGAGTCCCTATATATTTTCGGTGTAATATTACTCATTTTGGATTTTCACATACCAGGAGTCATTAGAGAACGTCTCCTTATATCATATTATCGTTATAGTGGTTCTAAATCTCATAGCGATAGTAATATAGATGACGTATGCATGCTCTTACGCTCAACTGGCTATGAAGCTCATAAATCGGGCAACACAAACGCAACAACGAAATCTAGCAAAGATGCCATAACTAATTATCCAGAAACGTATTTGTCTCGTTTCAAATTTGATCAAAATTTTATAGATATGGTTATTGGACGCCTCAGATGTGATGACATTTACAATCAATTAAGTATTTATCCACACCCAGATCATCGTTCTACTGCTTTGTCTACACAGGCAGCCATGTTGTATGTGTGTCTGTATTTTTCACCGAAAATTCTGCACTCCCAAATTGCGCAAATGAGAGAAATTGTGGACAAGTTTTTCTCAGATAATTGGATTATTTCAATTTATATGGGTATAACCGTCAATTTGGTAGATGCCTGGGACCAGTTTAAGGCCGCTAAGGCTGCTCTTACACCTGTGGTAGAAGTTGATGCCATTAAAGGATTCTGTTTATTGCACAAAGAGAAAATGGAAAAGATTCTTAAGCAATCACAGGAAATCTTAAGAGATGGGGTACTAACAGATTATTTTGTTTTACAAAACATAACAAAAATTATAAATCTTGTACGCCAATGTAATGTCTCGCTACGTTGGTATTTTACACATGCTTCACCGACAATATATGAAATTTGCCGAGGTTCTACCACGCAAAAAGTTGATCAGATAGTGAAACTGGTGCGCTTGGAATTAAACTATAGGGAAAATGATTTATTTGAACTGCTGCTTAACTGCTCACAACTAGAGCTGGTGGTTAAAGATATATTACGTACTCTTATGCAGGAAAAGTCTCAAAGATGGAATGACTTTAAGAAAGAAGCTTTAGATCGTGTCAATGAATTAAGTGAATCGTTTTCAGGTTCACGTCCCCTTTCAAAAATTGAAAGTAATCCCCAACTAAAATTATGGTTTGCGGAAATTTCCCAAGAGATAACAAAATTAAATTGTGAAAATGTCAATTTATCGGGACATACTTTAATACAACTTATACAAGCCTTAGAGGAGGTGCAAGAGTTCCATAATTTACAATCAAATATGCAAGTGAAACAATATTTAATGGAGACACGGGAGTATTTAACGAGGATGGTACAGGTAGGTATTGATAGTTTTACAAAGCTTACAAAAATTATTAAATTAAATCATCGGAAAAATACCAATTTCATTAGAAATCGACATTTAAATAATTTTTTTTTGTATTATTGTTTTTTATTACCTGTAGAACCCTATATTTCCAAGAATGCAAAAAAGCAAAGAAAACGGAAGCTTAAAAAAAATAATTTTTTTTTCGAATTTTTATCTTCTTTTAGATAATCAATGTTAAAGAAAATATTCTCATAAATATTCAATTAATAAGTGATCTCAGTTATGCATGGCATTTAATCGATCGTGATTACACCACTATAATGCAAGACTCTATTAAAAAACAGCCCAAGTCTGTAATACGTTTAAGAGCATCATTTCTTAAACTGGCTAGTGCTTTGGAAATACCACTAATGCGCATTAATCAAGCCAAATCTGAGGATCTTATTTCTGTATCTAACTACTATAGCTCCGAGTTGGCAAACTATATGCGCAAAGTATTGCAAATCATACCCGAGACAATGTTTAATCTTATGGCAAGAGTTATACAATTGCAAACTGATGTTTTGAAAGAAATACCAACACGTTTGGAAAAGGATAAACTAAAGGAGTATGCCCAGTTTGAGGATCGCTATACAGTGGCCAAACTCACACATTCAATTTCGGTGTTCACCGAGGGCATTCTAATGATGGAAAAGACATTGGTGGGTGTTATAGAATTGGATCCCAAGCAATTGCTGGAAGATGGTATACGCAAAGAATTGGTTAAACATTTAGCCAATGCTTTGAATGTGGGCTTGATATTTACACATAATAACAAACAGAAAAATGGCACTTTAGAATTGGAAACAAAGTTGGCTCAGTTGGCTAAAACCATGGATGGCTACCGTAGATCCTTTGAATACATACAGGATTATCTTAATGTTCACGGTTTAAAGATTCTGCAACAGGAATTGACTCGTGTCATCAACTATAATGTTGAAAAAGAGTGCAATGCTTTTCTACGCAATAAAATACAAGATTGGCAATCGCAGTACCAATCATCCACCATACCCATACCAACATTTCCCCCTTTGCAAGGCGATTGCTCCAAATCGAATAATTTTATAGGACGTTTGGCTTACGAAATTTTACAATGCACTGAGCCACAAAACACTGTTTACTTGGACTTGAAAGCTGCTTGGTATGATAAAAAACCGCCACACAAAGAAGTTTTAGATTCACGTTTCTTCTATAAAGTGCGTGAGGCCATAGGTCCAGCTGGTCTGGTTGGTTTAGATCGTTTGTATACCTATATGTTTGCGGCAGATTTAAAAAAGAATTTAGACAAACTGCAACGTTTTATCGAAAACGACAAAATGTGGTCCTCCACTTTGGCTACTCTAACAAGCGAACTTGAGTCAAAACAATTTGTAGAGCTCAATTCGGCAAATCCTTTAAAGTTTTACGCTACCTATCACCAGCGATGGCTTAAGGTCTGGCCCACTATGATGGAATGGATTTTAGAGTTGGGTCATAAACAGATTTTAAGACAACAGTTGGCCTTTGAGCTGAATCGTAGTAGTAAAGTAAATGCTAAAAATTTGGAATCGGCTTTGGAGACATTTAACAGGTGAGTTTTATAGTTTATAAGCAAATATTGACAATTGGAAAATTGTTCAAGAATTTTCTATAAAATAGAAATTTATCCTATTTTTCTTTTATAAAAAAAGCTAAAATTAAAAAAAAAATATTTTTTTTATAATTTTTTTTTATATGAAAAAAATGTATCAAAAATTTTCTACAAAACAAAAATGCTTTAAATTTTCGAGATTGTCTCTAAAATAGAAGTAAATCAGTAATTTAAAAACAACTATTTTCAATATGTTTGAATAAAAAAAAATTAAAAGTTTTCTTGCGTTAAAAATTGTTAAACAATTTTCTGAAAATAAAAAATTAATTTAAAAACGTTTAAAATCTGCCTCACCACAGTTGAAACTAAAAATATTTAAACATTGGCTCACTAGCGTCTTATGTCACAGCCGCAATAAAAAAAAATTTTTTGTAATTTTTTTTTATTGTGGTGTAGGGTATAAAATAGCCTGGCTTGACCGATATTAACGTTTCCTATTAACTAATCAAACATTTTTGTTGTTTTATTAGATCTCTTTTAAACGAATTGGAAAACCAAGAAACCCAACAAAAATTCAAAGACAATAAGATTTTAGTTGACGTTAAAGACTATTTGATGTATACAGGGTCTTATGAGCCATTAGAGCAAATATTTGTTTTATGCAAAAATACACATAATGTAGCGCTTTTCTGCTTTCTACTACTTATTGCTCACATAACAAGATTGCAATTTTCCCTGCCAATCCAAAGTCTTGTAGCCAAGTCTAGCAAAGACCAAATCGATGGAACACCTCTGCTAATAGGACTTATAACAATATTTCACCAATACCATCAGGATGTTAAACTCATATTTATAACATATTTGTGTCAATATGTGAAATTGCTAGTGGAATCAAATTTAAGGTAAGTTACTTACATTTTTTTTATTATTCCCAATACTTTGCTTATTAAACGAAACCATTAAGTGCCAAACATGAACTGTGTGCAGAAGCTATAACAACTTTACATTTTTTGGATATATTTGTGCGCAAAACAAAACTACCACGTCACGTATTAACCGAACGTTTACCGGTTATTATACTTAATCAATATGAGTATTTAGGGTTAAGCTTAAAAAATTGAATATAAATTTTTTTGTTTTTTTTTTGTTGTCCTTAAAATTTTCAAATAACATCTTTATTTAATATATATTCGATCGTTTTAACCAAACAAATGCATGACAATAATAATAATAAAAAAAAGTATAATAAATTCTAAAATAACAAAGAACAAACTGTATATGAATTTTAGACGCGTAAAACTACCTCTACGAAAATGAGGTAGAATATTTTTGGTAGCATTTTTATTTCTTTTCGCTTAAATAGTTTAATTTATGTTATAACAGTTGGAGCATTGCGGCCAGTGAACTTTGGCAGTTGTGAAATTTCCAAAGCAATGTCAATTAATGGCTTCAGCATTACACTAGCTTGGCTTAAGACATTATCTTTTTCATAGGAATCGATGTAAAGACTAAATGAATGAAAGTTTTAATAAAGTAAAGAAACTTATTTCTTAATAGTATTTAAGTTAAACTTACCGCACAGTGGCACCCGAACTGCCAGTACCACTAAGTCGCATAACTATACGGCTGCCATCTTCAAACACAATGCGTAAACCTTGTTTAGTTGCCACAGACTTGTCGACCGGATCAGTGTAGGCAAAGTTGTCGGCTACTCTTACTTTGTAGCTTTTGCCGCCACTCGTAAATTCCTTGCCTGCAAACGAGGAATCAGTAATAGTCTTCTCCATGGTAGCCATCATTTGATTGCAGGGTTCCAATTCACACTCTTCATAGTCATAACGTGTAAAATAGTTACGACCATAGATGGACCAATGATTTTTCAATATATCTTCAATGCCCTTGCCCGTGTATTGCATAATAGAAAGCCAAGCTAAAACAGCCCAAATACCATCCTTTTCACGAATGTGATTTGAGCCGGTACCGAAACTCTCTTCACCGCATAAACACAAACGGCCAGCATCCATTAGGTTGCCGAAATATTTCCAGCCAGTTGGAACTTCGAATATTTCTTTGCCCAACTTTTTGGCTACCAAATCAACGGCCGAAGCAGTGGGCATACTTCTGGCAAAACCTTGAATGCCATTCTTTTGGAAGTAGGGCATGCATTCAAGATAGTGTGCAATAACGGCCAAAGAATCGCTGGGTGTTACAAAGAATGCCTTGTGGCCAATAATCATGTTGCGATCCTGAAAAAATTTAAAAGCAAAACGCATCGAAAATGCAAAATTTATAAAATAAATTTTTATAGAAAATTATCTAAAAATGTTGCTCTATCTAACAAGTGCATTATAGTATTGGCCATTTGGACTTAATTTTCTAAAAATAATCAAATAAAATCTCACGCCAAAAAAAAATCTTTAAAAGTAATCTTACTATTGTAAATACAA
The DNA here is from genome assembly GCA_003055125.1 of Paykullia maculata. Lineage (NCBI taxonomy): Eukaryota > Metazoa > Arthropoda > Insecta > Diptera > Rhinophoridae > Paykullia > Paykullia maculata. The sequence goes on along the minus strand of NDXZ01007581.1, from coordinate 2,858 downwards.
TAGAGAATTGTTGAAATAGTTTCTAAGAAATAATTTATTAAAATTTTAAATACTTACACCATCACCATCAAACGCTGCACCAATGTCATAATCTCCATTAGCTACATTAACTACCAAGTCTTTGGCATAAGTCAAATTAGGATCAGGATGTAAACCGCCAAAATCCGGTAAGGGTATAGTGTGAACCACACAATCCTCTGAAGCACCCAAACAATTGAGAAAGATTTCCCGCACATAGGAACCAGTTACACCATTCAAAGAATCAATACGCATTTTTAATGGTTTACCCGTAGCCTTACCGCTCACATAGTCACGCAGTTTGGCAAAATCGAAAATTTCTTTCATATGACCAACATAATTGGCTACAGAATCAATAATTTCCACCACAAATGGTTGATTATCGACTGTAAAGTTATGTGTGCCCACCTTAGTGATATCTACTTGCAGACCCTTGACAATTTTGTAGGATTTAATGACGTTAGAGAGTTCATAAATTTTATTGGTGAAAGCATCTGGCGCGGGGCCACCATTTTCACAATTGAATTTAATGCCAAAATCATTTTCGGGCCCGCCAGGATTGTGGGAGGCGGTTAAAACAATGCCACCTTTTGAAAAGAAAACGAAATAAAGAGATAATTTCAAATAAAGTCTGTCCAAAAGAGTGGGATACCATTTTTTAAAAATAACGTTTTGCATATGTTTTGTTATACAACTAAATAAAGAGTGCATCGATATCGAACGCATATATTACAGTGTTGTATTGGTTTGATTGGTTTGTAATGTGTAAAATTTGAAAACCAGCAATGGTAAATCTCCAAAAATTAAATAAACACAAAAATAATAATAATAAAAAAAAAAATAACGAGAAAACGAGTTTGAAAAAAAAGAAAAAACAATATGTTAAAAAAATACTAAATGCGTCTTCTACTAGTATCTAACACGTTTACCTTTTAATGAAGAAACTTGTAAATAGGCAAACGTCTGGAAATGTCAATACTACATTTAAATTTGTTTTTTTGTTTTTGACGCTTTTATAGTTTTACTTTAGCTTTGCTCTATTGCCTTATAGTGTGAAGATCAAAACATTTTGCTGTAAAGTATGTATTTGTTTTTAAATGTGAAAGAAAGTTCTTGTGCAGCTCTTTTTTCATTTGTACAATCAGGTTTAGGACTTCCCATATAAAGTAAAGAGTTGAACAAGTTCTAATTATTAATAAATTAAAATTGTTTTAACGATTCTTCGTTGTTAGAATTGCTCGAAGCTGGAATTTTTTTGAATAATTCATTCTCTCAACTTTTATTGCACTGGTCTACTAGATGATAGTATTATATTCACGTATATGATGGCTTTCGATCGATTTCAAAAGTAAATCGAGTCTTGAAATCGAATAACCTGTGATGTAATTCGATAGATTTCAAAATCCACTTTTAGTTCATTTCCATGTCATTCTGTTACAAAAACACATCTCCGCTAATAAACAAAAAATCTAAACCACAGTGAGATTATTATAAGGTGATATCAATTAAAATAACCTATTTTTAGTTTTATTTTTTATGTATGAATTTCGAAATATCTTTTAAAAAAAAAAAAATTGAAAATGAATAAAATAAACCCTCACACCTTTTATCGATTTTAGTTCGTTTTTGAGTCGAAATCGAAATCCATCACATACGTGATTATAATTAATTTTTTGTAGCTGCTCTTTCTTAACATGTAAATTTAGAATTTTCTTATTTTAGTTTTTTATATTTTTTTTATTTATTTTGGCTTTGCACGTTAGTTGATGGGTGAACTGACTTCTTTTTAGCTACTTCTTGGGAAAGTTTTTTTTTTTGTTATTTTGTGTTTATTATTCGGCTGGGGGCACAAAAATTTAAAATATATGTATGTATATAAATTTGTTGGATATACTATCTTGTGATATTCTGAATTATGGTTTTGTAATATAAAGTTTATTTATTTGTAATAATAAAAAGCATGAAGTACTTTTAAAAACAAAGATTAGGCAATAAATAATGACTTTTATAAAGAAGAAAGCAAATAAAGTGCAATGAACATCACGAAATTGCAAGCTGATGGAAATGTAAACAAAATACATTTATATTTTTTTAACTGATAAGGTTAAATTTTTAATTTTTTTTTTTAAATCATACTAAATCTTATATGTATAATTTTTATTTAAAAAAATCTAAACTTACCTAAAGCCTTTTGATGACGAATTAAACTAGAAACGGCAGGTGTTGAAAGTATAGCATTTTGACCTACCAAAAGTTTAGATACCTTAAATAATAATTTAAAAACAAAATATATTTTTTCTTCTACAATATTAAATAAAAAAAACTTCTTACTCCATTAGCTGCACACATCCGTACAATTATTTCAGCAGCCTCTTTGCAGTAAAAACGACCGTCGCCGCCTACAACCAGAGTGGACCCTTTAAGGACTTCATCATTCGCATCCAAAATACATTGCACAAAGTTTTCGGTATAATTAGGTTGAGTAAATACTTTAACCTGTGTTAATAAATTTAAAACAAATTTTCCATATTTTCATTTTTTTTTCATAAAAACCTACAAACCTTTTTGCGTAATCCACTAGTGCCAGGTTTTTGACCCTCATAAACAGTGGTAGCTACATTTTCCACGGTTAAAGACATTTTCTGTAGATTTTGGTCACAAATTTAAAATCTTGAAGGAAACTAAGATATTTTTTTTAATTTCTAATAAAATTATATTTTTTATGCCTTTTGGCGATAACCGCTTAATATGAGTACGTGTGGTATTGCTACAACCGTTGACAAACAGCTACTTCTGCTGTTGTTATTATTACTTGTTTTGAGATCTTTTACTACTTCCCG
>NDXZ01007578.1:0-21725 GCA_003055125.1 Paykullia maculata | reverse complement strand
TTTATAATTAATCTTATAAAATTTTCCACAAATAATTACCTGAAAAGAAAACAAACGTGACATTTTTTTAACTATTATGTGCAAATTTTTTTGTACACTTTTTATTTACAATTAATCCATTCAAGGACATTAAGTAAATTCGATAAAATAGAAAAATTACATTATATGTTGAACTCCAGCGAGAACAACAAATACTTAAATACAATAATGCAATAGTTACCAATAAAGTATAAATAAATTTTATATAAAGATTTAGTAATTCAATACAATTAATTCCTATATGGCAAGTCAAGTATGTGGTGTCTTTTGAGTCTTCTGACTTCCACTGAATCATCAAAGAGCGCTATAGCTAATGGGTTAATATGGTAACTAAGTCTTTTCAGGTAGTTTTCGGTGAATCTTCTTATTTCGTCTTTAACCTTTGGAATATATAGATCATTGTGTATAGTGTTATTTGATACGAACCATGGAGCGTCTACAATCATCCGTAAAGTTTTTAATTGGAATCTTTGAAGAATTTCAATATTTGAATTACTGGATGTGCCCCATAGCTGTATCCAGTAAATCTAAATGGGTTTTATCATTGTTTCATAAATTATTACTTTATTTTCCAAACTCAGCTGCTCTTTTGGTTTTAATGCTTACTTGCTGTTTCTTTGCATTGTGTATTCCTAAATATTTAACACAGTCACTTTGGGGAATTGGATTATTATTTAGATGTACTGCTGGACAGTTGCCTCGTCTAAGTGAAAATGTGACATGTAGCGATTTCCCAGTGTTGACTTTAATTCTCCATTTGTTTAACCATTTTTCAATTGCAGTTAATTCTCTTTGCAGTAAAATTAAAGCGTTGTTTGGACAAATATCGAAGGCTTAAACTGCAGTCTCATCTGCATAAGTTGCAATTAGGCTGTTATCAGTACTAGGCATATCTGATGATGAAAATTGTGTACAGAACTGGTCCAAGTACAATGCCTTGCGGGAATCCTGATTTAATTTTATATATTTGAGAAATTTCATAATTTACTTTAACATAAAAACTCCTGTCTGTTATGTATGATTTTAACAGCAAATATAAAGGAGTTGAAAGTCTTTTTTTTCAGCTTGAAACATAAACCATGATGCAACACTTTATCAAATGCCTGCTGTATATCGAGAAATACTCCAGAGCAATATTTTTTAGTTTCCAAAGTATCCCTAATAAAGGCTACGATACGATGGCATTGTTCTAAAGTACCATGTTTGCTCCTAGAACCTAAACATCAGGTTCAGGAATGATCCTTAAGTAATCAAGGACTGGTAATAATCTTTTCAAAACTATTTTTTCAAGTATTTTGGCGAATATGACCAGTAGACTTATAGGTCTGTAGGATGTCATATTGTTCTCAGGCTTATTTGGTTTCTGCATCATTATTACCTCAGCACATTTCCATTGAGTGAGAAAGTAGTTTAATCTTAAAACTGAATTGTATATATATGTAAGAAACAAAATATCTTTTTTTTTTTGGCAATGCTTGAATTACTTTCCCATCTATGCTGTCATATCCAGACGACTTTTTGCGGTTCAGTTTTTTTATTTCTTCTCTTACTTCACTGGGAGAGATATGTTTTATTGGCCAATCCATAGGGCAGGGACTAATTAGAAATTCAATTATTTCATCATCGTTTTTATTAGTTTCGTGAGGTTGAAAAGAATTGTGTAGATGGCTGGCAAATGCTTCGGCCTTCGTTTTTATGTGCAAAATAAAATGCAATTTGTAACTACAGACATACATATAACAAAAACGACACATTTTAAAAGTGAAATGATAAATAAACTAAATCAAAGAACATTAACTTTTCAATATGCATGATTCAAAGTTTTAAAAATAATCTCCAACTAAATAATTGGTAATTAATAGTTATTTATAGTAAAATTTCTATTTAAATTTCATTCTACCCTCTCTTGTTTCAATTTCATCACATCACACAATGATACCGCCAAATAGTAATAACTCATACTAGACTGAATTACACTATAAACACACGCTGAATATTTTCACTCAAGGGCAATATGTCATAAATCATGTCAGGATGAAATATAAATAGAAAAAGAAAATAAGAAGAAAATAGTTTTCCACTTAATGCCACAATAAACGAAATGTCAATAAACATTTCAAAAAGATACAACTATTTACACATGTAAGTATATACCAACCCTGCAAAACTAAATTAGGGTGTGATAATTTTGTTATTATTCTTGCACTAAAAAAAATTTTTTTAATTAAATAAGAACATTTCAGAGCCACAAACAAATATCTTCTTTTAATATGTTTTTTCATTTATTCATTCATTCATTATAACTTTAAAAAAAATGTATTTATAGCATCAACTTTTTTGGTTTAAAAAACTCATTTAAATACCGATCCAGTTGTTAAAATGTGTGAACAATCAATAATTGTTATGTTAAGTCCTGCATGTAGTTCCGCCCAAAAAGAACCAGTTCATTAAAAATGGAACCCATGGAGTAATTACTTCTTTGTAATAAATTTTTTTTCTTTCTGTACATTTTGTTCGCTCGCTTAATTTTTTCCTCAACATAAAAAAATAAAATAAATCACGAAAAAAATTAAAACATAAACGTACAAAAATAAATAAAAAGCAGAGAAAAAGTGAAAACATTTCAACAGGATATGAAAACAATACGCCGCTACACGCAAACACTTACTAACACACAGAACAGTAAATGAAAAAACAAAACACGTGAATTCCAATGCCAAAATAAAATAAATTAACTCGAGCAGCTAAAGTAAGTAAGTAAGTCAAGCATTTTGCCAAGTTAAATGTAATTCCCTCATTAGTATGGTAAAAAATTATTTACATACATACATCCATATGTAAATGTATACATCTGTATGTACGTACACGCATATACAAATGTGTATATATACACATATGAATGGGCTAGCTAATACATAAATTTATTGTGACAATTAAGTTCTTTGTCAATCTAATTATTTAGTTTTTGCAATCAAATGTCCTACCTGGTCTATTGGGCATATATTGACTGATTTCCTACAAATTTGAAACATTTGGTTATAAAAAAATCATTTACTTTGCGAGTTCAATGTTAAATTAAAATCAAGATAACACGGATAATTCTAAGAAGTTTTTTTTTCAACATGATCTAATTTGGCAACCTGTAGATTATTCTGTATTCTAACGGAGTTGTTTATAAAAAAAAATTATTTCTATATGATTGTTCCCAAAGTTAAGTAGAAAAATTACCTACAAGCGACAGTCAAAGTCTACCTAATTAGATTTAAATGTTTATTTTTTTTTACGCAAGATGGTTTTGTCGTGGCTCATGCTCATGTGAGTGGAAACATTTTTACTTATAGTCACGAAGACTCACGCTTACGAAATACCCAGAAGAAAAACATAATCAAATTATATTTTGTTTTAAATTTTATGAAATAAATCACGATACAATTACGCTAACTAATTATTTACGCGCACTCAGCCGCTCAGGAGCGATGCATGGCTATGACTCAGAGGTGATTAGCCAACAGTACAGCCATCATGATATTGTACCCAGAAAAAACTGGGAAATGAATTGCTCTTGCTCAATAGCATACTTTTCAATGAGTATAACATACCGTCTGCATTACTTAGAAATAGTTTTCTAATAACAAGATTATATTGTGAAACGTAATAATTTATGTGTCAGATATCTAAAAAGAAATAAATGCTGCATACACGTTGCCTGGAAAAATTGCGATTCTCGTTTGGGTTAACATACTTTAAGTATAAGTAATTTTAATTTCAACGAATGTTTATGAATTTCATTACGAGTTTCAAACCGACTCAAAAGGTTTTTTCTAAGTGTTTCTGTAAAATGTAACGTATGTATAGACGCAACGAACCTTAGTTTTGTTCTTAGGAAGCCGAATATAATACATTTGGCTAATTCACAAGGTGTCCTATCAGGTCATATTGTTATAATGTTATAAAATTTCACAATAGCATAAAAATATTGTGGTTGCTTTTCATATAAAATATGTCCTAATATTATACTACTCTGTGCGGTATGTTTATTGTGTTGTCATAACCAAACAGCTGACCCCTGCGTCATACTCTTAAAAGCTAAATGTGCTGATATGTTAAGTTTCTGAAAACTTTCAGGAGCCGCCGCCACTGACATATCCTAAAAAGGTCTTATCCCAAAATTTAAACAAGGCCGCCGAACATTCTCTACAAGTCGCCTCCGCCGATAAAAGTGGCCGGCACAGGCACAGGTCTCTCCCAATCAGTTGTTTTATTTATTTTTATTTTTCAACCAAAAATTCCATGTTTATTCACTTGAGTTAGGCATTACAACGTCCAAACACAAACCATCTATTAATTTAGTTTTTTCACTTTTCGACATTGTGGTCGCAAATTCTTATAATTGTTTTGTTTTGTATTGTTTGTTTTATATCAGATGATTTATACTTGAAATATCGCACTTAGATATAAAGGGTCGTTCACAACAGTCTTATTTATTCATGCTATTATTATAGGACATATGATTTCATCAGACCTTGTGAATAAGCCAATTAATAATAATGAGTTATGTAAGCCCATGCAATCAATTGGATATTTTAATTATTAAAAGCAAGTAGTTATATAATATTTTAAAACTCATAAATCCTAATTTATAACCTAACGAGCTTTTTTATTTGTTGATAGTAAGTAGTTACTTGATGACATTAAAGTAATGACTTCACATAATCCCTGTTTGTAAGCGAGGCTGGTAATGACATTTTTAAGTCTCTATTTGTAAGCAGGCGCAGTAAGTAGTTGCCTCCAACGACATCGCCGTGTTAATGTAATGGGTTAAAATGCCAAAAATAAGTAGTGCAACTACTGTCATCATCATCATAATTTTAACTTATTATAATCTGAATTAAAATTTTACCCTGACAGGCGACAATTTTTGAATTTTTGTTGGTGAAAACACTAGTTATTTATTTGAAAGAAAGTTGAAATTACTTTTGCTAAAACTGCTTCATAATGTAAAAATTGTAAATGCACTAACAACCATTACTCTGAACATGTTACTACAAGTTGGGATCGCAGTAGGACACTCTGAAATAAGAGACAGGCAATTGTGAAAATTTGTAGGTCTGATATTAACTTTGTAAATGTGCCCATTAATTTTTGTACGTCGCAAATCGGTGGCACGTAAGAAAACTAATGCAAATTAACGCTGTCGTCTGTCTACGCTATAAAGCAATGCAAGTTTTTGCTGCGTAATTATGGAATGAGCGGAAAGTCGAGTATCGGCCCTCATACTGGTTGGCACTACAACAAAGGTAGATATCTAAAACAAATATAAGACAAATCCATTTTTTGGTGCAAATACGAGGTTCTGGTGGGACCTCCGCTCTAAAAGACACCCAAAAAAATATTATTCAATATTATATTAATTATACTAATTGTAACACAAATTGTATATGAGATCATCACTTGAAATCGAGTCTGCTACTCCGACAGTTTCTGGCAAGCATCCTGTATAATTAAGTTGAAACAAACAAAAAATTTAAACAACTTCCCTGTCCAATGAGTCATATATGACTCACGAGAGTCCATTTGATCAAGTTCATGAGTCATATATGACTGATTTCTCTACACAACTTAGAATAGCTTTCCCTAGATCGGTGTGCTCATATGGGATTCATTGGGCTTGGTGAAGAAAAATTTTTTTTTGCTACGTTCATGGGTCACAAAACAAGATAATCAAAATAAGATAAATATATATCCATTATATATCTAACCATTTATAAAAATTATATTTTGTGGTATATGTGCATGTTATTTAGTTAATCAAAAAAACCAGTGGGCGTAGAGCAAAGACAAAATGAGTTGAATGGGGATAGGGAAGTTGTTAACATTATAGATCTTATTCAGATAATCTCTATTTATTCGAATGTGTCATATGTACATTTAACATTGACATGATAAATTTGTTTTAAAAGACAAAGACATTTTGTTGTGCTGCGTTTATTGTCTCAACTGTTTGCACTAAAAATAAAACTACTTATATTTATATTTGATCCTTTAGATGATAAATACATATAACGAGAAGAAAGCCAAACTAAAGGACAAGGTGTTCATTAATTCATTTCCTTTTTTTTCTTAATTCCTTCTTCGCCTCCTCTTTTTGTAGTCAAGTAGTTGTTGTTTATGTTTTCATATTGAAACAAATAACAAACAGCTGCTATTCTTCTTAATACACCATCATTATCCTTTTAGTCGTTATATCCTTGAAGGCAAAGCCAAAAAAACCGAACAAGACGAGACGAAAAAACCACTATAGCAGATACATGATCTTTCCAACATGATGATGTTGGGATTTCTTTTTCAATGCAGCTTCTTCTTCTTCAGTTTTAGTAAAAGACAATTAAATCCAAAACGAATAAATACAAAGAACAATGAACCTCTATTTAAAAATGAAAAAAAAAAACAAAAGAGATGAAGAGCCTGAAAAAACAAAATAAAATACAAGTGAAGAAGAAACTAAAAAATTAAAGAAACGAACAACAATTACAAAAGATTTAACAAATACAGAGATCCACCGGAGTACACATACTCACAAACAGACGGACGGACGGACAGACATACAGTCAGTTAAAGTTCAAAAACGGGGTTTAAAAATAATAGAATTTTTCTTTTGAAAATGTTAGAATTTGATTTACGAACTGTGTTATTTAATACGTTCTGGTGTCTGTTTCTCATACATACATATATCTATCCATCCATCTATCAGCTGTTGAACACATATGACACATGTGTGTGGTAAAATGCTGGTAATGGTGGTGTAGGTTGTTGCATCAACCACCATAGAAAAAAATTTGATGCAAAAGAGAAACAGGTTTTAATTTTGTTTTGTGATGCTGTTTTCATTACCGATAAGTTTTGATTTTTATTGTTTTTCCATATCAACGGATATGATGACGATAGCAACAGTTTAAGAGTAAATGTAGATACAAACTAAAAGGAAGCATTAAAATTTAATACTGAAACTCGTCTATCAAGAAGTTCTAACTCAAAAAATGTGTAAAATGAAAACCATTAATTTTATACGTTGGTCTCAAAAAGAAAATAATAAAATAATAATAATAATCATTTGAAAGACATTTTTCTAATAGTACTTGTAGCTTTCTCAACCAAAACAGTAGTTTGTTCTCAATTTGAAAACTGTTTTTACTCTCAACTTAGACCAAACTTGTTCTCAAATGTATTGTTTTAGTTTCATTTTAAACATTAAATTTTTAAAATGAAACTAAAACAATACATTTGAATTCATTCATTAAATTTCTTTCTATCCTTTTTCACAACCAAATCCATTTCGGTCCTCCTCCGTTTTCAATCGGTTAATTGCGTGCTAAGTAACAGCAAACAAAAGCTACAACATAAACGTTTAACTTAATAATTGCTTCATAGTTTAACTTTTAACTAACAATCCATGTCGTTTACTGTAACATTTCTTGCAAACTTTATTTTACTTTCCCATTGAAAGTTGTTCTTTTCTTCATTTTTAAAACAAAATTCTCACTTTTGTTCTTGGTAATGTGTTGTTTAATGTCAATATACATAAATTTTTTTTTTTGTTAAGACAGTTAACTGTTATTTTTAAGTTTTTCTACAATTATAAAGATTTTAATCATTACCAGTGTAAGTTGAAAGACGGGTCTATTTGTTTTTCTATTTGGGTCTTAATGGCTGGTTGGTTGTTGGTAAGTTTAGTCGTTCATTCGTTCACACATTTGCTTGGTCCGCTGGTTGCTTTTTACCATCATTTGTGTTGGGATTATTAAGTTTACGGTTCTTTTCATATATTCAAAGATAGCTTGAACGTAAACACACATAACATTGTTCACATGAAATTCGACTAATACGGGCTTTTGGTGCCTTAAGTAATGGCAAGCAAATACCCGAATCCACTGTCATTAGTTAACTAATGGCAATGGTTTGGCCAAAGATATTTTGTTCACAGATCTTAGTTTGCAATTAGTTAAAGCACCAAAAGCTCGTATTAGTAAAACAATAGTTACCATTTTAATTTACAAATAGTTGACTTATGACTGCACCTAAGAGATGTAAATAAAATATCATTGGCTAAACCATTGCCATTAGTTAACTAAGGATAGTTAATTTGATCATAATTAATTCCACATATGATCAACCGTTGGCTAACTATGCAATTAAGTGCATAATAAGCATATAACTAAACTGCTTCCCTTTCTTGGCGTAAAATACCTTCGCAATGTAAAATTTTTCAAACAGTTCACGTTTTTTTTAGAAGAGGGCGCCTGGGTGGCTAGCCATTGAATGGAATTACAAATAAAAAAAAGATGTTCTTTAGTTGTTGTTTGTAAGTCGAATAAATTTCTTGCATAATCCTTTCCTGAGAAACAATGAAGAAAATAATAAATTTGGTTATTTAAAGGAAAACTAAAAGTAGAACAGATTTTAAATAAAACAAGTAAGAGCGCTTTATTAGGCTGGGTTAAATCTTATATACCCTTCAACATATGTGGCCCATTTGGGCAAATGGTCCAATTTTTTCATATCAGTATATCTTTAGTTTATCTTAAAGCTGCAAAACAATAATTTATTTGTGTAAAAAAAAAAATTAAAAAAAAGAGGCAGTCGTCTTTTTTTGCTTATATCTCAGCTGGTTATAGATGGATCTTGCCAGTTTTCAATACCGATTTTCTCGAAAGTATTTCCAAAAGTTTGATATCACATACAACCCTGCGCTACCTATGGGAGCTACGAAAACTTGATTTCAACCAACACACGGACAGACGGGCATGGCTAAATCGACTTTCCCATCTATAAGAATACAGAATATATATACTTTATGGGAACGCAAATGAATATTGTAGAAATTACAAACGGAATGACAAACCTATATATACCCTTAGCAGGGTATAAAAATATTATCGATTTAAAGAAATATTAAAAACCGGATTTAATGTGAACAATGCTTTATATGTATATATGTTTTATGCATGTGTGCATGTGTATTCATGATGGATGTGTAATAAGCATAAACATTAAAAGAATAATGATGAAAAAGAAAATCTACAGACATATATTAACTGTCATTACAATTTTCACTCGTTCGCCACATTTATTGGTCGGTTCTCAATGTTGCCCATTACTACAAAATACTTAAACACAGGACAGTAACAATTTTCCTAAGCTTCAGCAATTTTTTGATGTTCCCTCTTTATATTCGTTTGGATGAACTAACAGACTGACGCTTGCAGCAACATTAAAATGATGACCCAAACAACTACAGTAAAATCAGCAACAACAACAACAAAGAATGTAAAGAACTACAAAAAAGTATGTTGCTGTTGTTTTTTTTTTCAATTTTACAATATCGTGCTTTAACCTTATAACAACAACAACAACCACAAGAGTAATTGTTTGTAGTTTCTACTCGGATTTTATGCTTAAACTTGAAATTTATTTTTTTCATTTGTTTATGAGATTTTTTTTCTCTAAACGTTGTTATATTTATTCTTTTTACCTTGACAACATAAACTGTTCAGATGCTTTTTTAGAAGGTTTTTTTTATAATACTTATTTTCTTCTCTTTTTTCTATGATTTTTTTCTTATAACAACATACTTTGTACCCTTAAGCTTTAGGATTTTTTCTATTTTATTTTTTTACTACAAAAGTAATAAAGTACTGACTGACTTATTTAACAATAACAGCAGCTGCTGTAAGTACAAAGTAACATACAGTTAGCAAAAAGTTCTCGTTACAAAAAGTTTATTAAAAATTTGTTTCATTTCGGAATTTTTTTAAAATTTATTTTAATTCAAAAATAATAATAATAATAATTCAAGAAAAATAATAATATTATTATTTATGTAGTTCAGAATTTATAAATTTCCTAACAATGTTTTTTAAATTATTTTTAAATCACAATATCACAATAATTGAAGCTTTAAGAAAGAGTTTAACACATTTAATATTGGGGAGCTGGAGAGCACATTTGTTTTATGTATGTATGCGTCAAAAGCATTTTTAACGCTCATAACTTTTGAAATAGTAAAGCAAATACATAAAGCTTATATTTCTTCACTCTTTCGTTATTAGTATTTGTTTAAAAATTTAATGTGTTAAATCGGGCACCGTTTTAAACATTTTCAGTCACTTCAATTATCGATATTTAAAAAAGTGACAAACTCCCCTATCCGTAGTAATTTTTGTTTGTTGTAAAAATTTAAATACATAGATTTTTTTTAAATAAAAATTGTTTCTTATTACACTCATTTTTATTTCAGGAATCTCTTGTTTTATTAAACTCATAAATTTAGAGCTACAGAAGGGGCGGCCTACAAAGTCCTACAATATTAATATCTGTGTATCCTAATACATATTTCTTACTGTTGCTGCAATGTAAGTTGGTTTTGGTTAAGATCGTATGGTATCATAGTGTGTTGTAACGATGATTTTTTACGAGGTATTCAGTGAGTTCGCTGATACTTTGTATATTAAAAATCAGGTCCTTTTTACTAAAATCTTATTTTTGCACGCATTGTTATATGTTATATGTTTTGTTTTCCACTCAGTATTCGTCTACATATTATGTCATTTCTTGTTAGATATTGTTGTTTGTTCCAACATCCTTGATTTTGCCCAGCATCTGATATCTTACTGTTCGATGTTTTGAGAGTAATTTTTTTTTTATTTTGCAGCCCTTTAGTATGTATCTCTAGACAATTACTCACTTGTATGAAAATTAAACTGACTGATTTACTAGTTGGTTACTTTGAGATGTGTTTGATGTCTGACTGACTAATTCAAGTGTGGCTAAAATATAATTTGTTTTAGTATATTATCCATAAAAGCAATACAGAATTTGAAAAAAATATTTCACCTGCTTTGTGTGTGATTTTTTGCAAAAAAAAAAAACATAAACTGAAGAAAAGTTATTGCGAGTTTAATCTTATCTTCAAATCTTGCAAGTAGTTTTTCTATTCTATGTTAATTTAAATAGAAAATATTTATTTAAATGTATCGTTTTTATAAGAGCGATGTTTCTTAATTGTTTTACCCATTCATTTCGTCTTTTAACATAATTAATCGATTTTTATGATCGATCTTATTTTGTTGCTATTATATGTGGCTTTGCGATAAAGCAATAAATCTGAACAACTTTTGCCGTTTTAGATTTTTTTAAAACAAAAAAAAATTGGTATTTTCACGTAAAAAATATATTTTTTGCTTTAATTTTTTATTATAACTCCGAAACTACTGAGCCGATTGAAATACAATATATAAACGGATGGAATGGTATGTAAATCTTAATTTTTCTAAGTTTATTTTAATAATATCGGACTAACCTTTTTTTTAGTTATTTTTAATTTTGTCAAGAAACTCCTAAAAAATCTTGAATTTTACTTAAAATTTAAAAAAAAAAACTTTTCCATAGAATTTAAAATGACCATTTTTATACAACTGCAACTACAATACATCAAAAATGCATAGTGGTTTTTAAAGCCTTTAAATTTTTTTTCAATTGTGTTGCCTTGTGTTATCGGTCTATTGACTATAGCTTTCCTTCCTTTAACAATAACACATCAGTTAAGGCTCTAATACATGCAACTAAAAAAAGTAACACTTTAATTTGTTGTAGGGTACCATATGCTCAGTTACAGTCGCATTTAATTTCTAACATGTTTTTTCTTTATTTTATTCTTTCGATATCAAAACGAAATTTACTTGTTAACATCTACTTTATTGATATATTTTTTAAATGATTAAACAAAATTCATTTACAAATATCTATTTGTATTATGTTTAAACAAATTGACATTAAGTAGACAAATGAATAGTTTAATAAAAATTAAGACATATAATACAATTTGAATGACAACATGGGGCGCACTTTTAACAAAAAATGCACAAAAACTTAATTCTTAAGTTGATATCAAATAATTTTAATTAATAAAGAAAAAAAGCAAACAAACAAATAAAAATTCAATGGTTATGCTTGAGCCCACAAAGTTCGAAGAAAAATTTCATTAAACTGCTAAGAAGATGACAATCAGAAATACACAAGTATCTGAAATATTGTTCACATAAAAAACTGTAATGGAATTAAGTTTTTTTTTCTCTACTAAATATCAATAACTGAATATAGATTTGTGGTTTAATTACTTTTTTTTAATTTTTAAGCCACCGAATTTTATATAAACAAAATTTAATTTTTTTTTTCAATTTATAAAATTAGCTACTTGTAATTGCGTTGCTATTCAACATGTCGTTTTAAGCTACTGGACATTAATTAGCTCATAATTACCCCCCAAACGTGAAGGTTTAAGCTCAAATTAATTTAAGCAATCAAGCGTTTGTTAAACGTTTATAGTTATACTCAGATTTAGTTTAAATGTAAAATTCTGTAAGATGAGTAATGAGTCTTCGGCACATGTACTGTGCGGTTGCCCGGTACTAATGGCACGCAGACCCAATTTCCTTGGCGGACCGTTTATGACCCTGAAGGTCATCTCACCTAATAGGACAATTGGGTTCATTCGTAGCCTAAATCTGCCTGGGTGAAACAAGAGTCTGCACAAAAGATCCTAAGAGTCGTGGTACTTTAGGCCTTCGATGATAATAATAATATGCATCTTACAGCCAAACCTAAATCAGCGCGCTTAGCTTTGTCAAAAATTCTCATGCCCATACAAATTGTATGAAGCAAACCGAAACAGCATTACTATATCACTTATGAAATAAGTACTACTTGTTGTCCAAATTTAAAAAGTTTTTACTGGGTATTTACTGTCTGGTCCACAAATTGCGACCGATATGTTGTGATGCAGTTTTGTTTTTCGGCTGAGGCATACTCAGTCTGTCCAGCGTTCGCTGAGTGGATGCTAGTTATTTGCTAACGCAGAAAATACTTCTGCAGAATATGAACTATAGGTATAACCGGGTGTAAGGAAAATACGAAAGGCCTTGTCTACGACCAAGTACGAGCTACGGCTACTAACCAGTACAAGAAAAATACGAAAGGTCTTGTATTCGTTTGCGACGGATTATGATTAACAACGGGTACAAGGAAAATGCCAAAGGCCTTGTAATCGCCTAAGACGGAATATGAATAATGACTACGAACGAATACAAGGAAAATACGAGAGACCTTGTAATCGTCTATGACGAAATACGAGCAATGACTACAAGGAAAATACGAGAGGCCTTGTAATCGTCTACGATAAAATACGAGCAATGACTACGAACGAATAAAAGGAAAATACGAAAGGGCTTGTAATCGTCTACTACACTCCGAACTAGCTACGGGACACGTGTCTAGATAACAGGTATCGGTACGGTTTCAGGCTGTATTCCAAGTGGCCGATTTGCAACACAGCACGAGCGGTATCGGTAGCTGCTCGTCTTTCTCTTGAAAACTTTAGTTACTTATTCCCAACTGTTTATAACCTAAACGAGAATTATAAGTAACCTGCGTATATAATAATGGTGTGTAACGGCACGTTACAATTTAAAATTACGTTCGCATTTTTTTGGGCCAGGTAGTTAATTTTTTTTTAACAATTTTATAAAAAAACTTACATTTATATCTGAAAATATTAAAAATCAACGCGAAAAATTACGATTTTACATGGAAAAGTTTTAAGAATATTTTTATTTTTGGTCGATATTTCATTGGGTAATTTTTCTGTCAGCCATTATTTTATGAATCCCTTTTAAATTTGTTATGTAACTCGTCTATTTTACATAAACCAAAAGTAATATAAAATTTTTACATTATACTTACTAGTATTTACTTACGAATCTAAGTGATAAGAATTTTTTTTTTTTAATAACTTGATGTAACTTTTAGTAATTTGTGCACAATGTTCATAAAGTCATAGTAGTCACTCATTAAATAGGTTATCTTGTTTTCGTAATTGTAATGTTTGGTCACTAGGTTAATGACATGAAAACTTAAGTTTTATGAAAATAATTGTCCGTTTCTGTTGTTTTTGTTTTTTTGCACAAACAATTTTAAACAAAATTTGCATTTAAACAACAATTTCTGGGTGTAGTATGTAGTTTTTTTTTTAACAAACAAACTTTGTCTGGACTACATTTCTTTTTCTTTTTTTTTTGTTGTTGCATAGAAATTTTATTTTATTAAAAACTTTTTATTGCCTTTACTTAATGCTTCCAAAATACATAAGTGAATAGACATACATACATATGTACATACATGCAAATGTGTACCCAAGTAGTAAAAAAAGAGCCACTCAGACAGGGAGTCTACAAAATGATTCATTTATCTTTTGGTGTAACCTTTTTAAAACTGGAACATACTTAGATTTACGTACATTTGAATTTTTGAAACTTATTTTAATATGCACAACTTAAACTTCTGTTGGGAAGGAGCAAATTGACCCTCACAAAAGAAAATAGTACTTTGTGAGTTTATTACCAAATGAAATTAGCAAGTCAAGTATTTTTAAGTTGGCATTGAAGATGTTACATACAGTTAAATGGTCACTTACATGAATTTACAAATTTAAATTATTGACAACAAAAAAAAAAAGGAATCGAAAGGCTACATGTTAGTTCAACACAAAAAAAAAGGTAACATTTGAAGATGATTTTGTATTTAAGGCAAATATTTTTAACAGGTTTGCAATCAGTTCTTTTATGTATTTATTTGGGATATTTAAAACCGAATTTGTAGTATATTTTTTATGCATCTCATGGCCGCAAGTAGAAAGTGAAGTTTTATTTAAATGAAAAAAAATTCTGTTGAAAGTAAGCTTTTAAATAAATAACAAGAAATAAAATTTACTTTCTATCTTTTGTGTGTCTCTTTTAATTTAATTTTTTTATTTTGTAATGTAACTCATGAGTCAACACAAAAGAATTTGGGTCAATTTTAAAAAAATTTTTTTTTAATTCAATTTTTTTTTTAAATATCCTTTAGTTTTTACAGAGACCATTGTGAAGTGATTAAGATAATATTTATCCGTATGATTTTGTACATTTTTAAAGAAGATTGCAAAAATTCATAAAACATGTTTAAAAGTTTGAAAAACGGTCTTTATAAAAGGAAAAAACTAAAAAATCACAGTTGTGAAATAAAAGAAAACATTTTTTTAACGTTTTATTTGTTCTTGTTAACTTAAGATATAATCAATTTCCGAAAGAGCAACAAAAACGGATAGGGTTTTCTAAGTAGGTAAACCCAGAGAAAAAACATGGTTAAGTATGGTCAGGCTAACATGATCACAGACAATTTTAATATTCTATGATCACTGCAATCGTTATATGGTTACCACAAACATATATTGGTTGTAGTTACAGTAAAATCTTTTTTTACACGGTAGGTACGTTCCTAAGAAAACCGTGTAAACCAAAACCATGTAAAAAAATACACGATTCATATGTAAATTTGGGGATCTGTTCCACAACTTTAAAAAATCGTGTAAAATGAAACAAATTCAAATATTTTCTTAAAAAACCGTGCAAAAAAGTGATATTAAACTCCATTAAGTAATAATAAAACAAAACAATTCATATTTATTACAAGAAAATAAATATAGTTTACAGTTCAAATTCAATCCATAAGTAAAAAAAATAAAAAATAAAAAAAATTAGGAAACAAGAGTAAAGCTACTTATCGTTTGTCATCAACAAACTGATATGTTAAATATAAAGGGTATTTCCCTTAAAGTAAACAAGCCGTGAAGTAGAGTTGCCATTTGGATTATAACCAACACTGCAGAAAATCATGTAAAAAATATTTTTTTTTTAATTCGTGTTAAATCAAAAATAACGTGTAAGAAATTTTAAAATTTCTTCTTGACAAACCGTGTTCTTTTAAAATCGTGTAAAAAAAGACCGTGTAAAAAAAGATTTTACTGTATATTTTACGTCAACACCAAGATCACATATATGATTTTTTGCTTCAACTATAAACTTGGCTACAAATAATCATAAATATGAGGCTCTAAGAAAATATGATAACCATAATCTAAAAGAAACCTAATTATGAAATATCTACTTTATATAGGACTATCTGGGACCCGTTCTGCTTCGCTACCCCAAACTGGTTACTCAAAGTTTCCCATTTTTTCTACCACGTAAATTTTATTCAATTCGGACTAGTTTTCCCCGTTTTCCCCATATTTCTACTTTTCACCAGTTACAGTTTTTATTCCTATTCGTTTGAATTCCAAAAGAGTACCGAAAACGTATTTTTATTTTTTGGAGAAGTGACGAACGTAGTTTAAATTATGTCTCTATGTTTATTGGTTTAGTAGTTATAAGGGCCCCACAAAGGTACCAAAATATAATTTTTACCCGTTTTCATCTCCAGGCACTCTAATTTCAAAAAAGTACCAGACACCTGTCCAGTCATTTTTTTTAAATTTTGTTTGCATTTTGTTTAGTTTAGCAGATATTCGGTTACCGATTTTTCACTTTTTTACGCCCTAAATATTTCAATTTCAAAAAATCCCTTCTTAGTTGATCTATACAACAGGAGAGGAGCCTACAGGCCAAAGTGCATATCTCTAGCGATATCAGTCACGTTACTTTTTTATATATATAGATTGAACATACTGTACATATGAAAAAAACCAACAGCTTAAACAGACTAAAAAATACTTTTCATTTTATTAAAATTTTTTTTTCAAAACTGTCAAATTATTTACACATCTTTAATTGACTCTTTAGATTTACAACTTAATCGCATAACGGGGTTTTTCTTAAACACTTCGGCCTTAAGCGAATAAGTAAATATGTGTGTGTGTGTGTATGACAAAGTCTGTTTAATTGTTAATTTTTGAAACACGCATGTTGCTTTATTTTATTTTAACAGGACTTAAAAGAACATGCAACACAAACTGCACAAACATTTTTATGATTATTTTGAATTTTTTGTATTCATACGAAAATTAAAGGTATGTAGTTGATTTTGTTGTTTACGATTAAAAAAAAATGTTAAAAAAAAATTGTCACGTCAAAGGTTTTATGTTTCGTTTCCATAACTTTGTCGTACAATAAAGGGGGTGGTGAAAGAAATTAAACAAGAAAACGAATCCTAAATTGTTTCATGTTTTTTTTAAAATATTTTTTATGTACTTTTTGGTTTATTAGCAGAATGTTTAATGCAACAGTTTAGTTAATTTTATAACCCATTCATTCAAACGCCTTGTTTCTGCCACCTTCAACAATTATGATTTTTTTTGCTGTTGCTGCTGACTGGAAAAGTTTAGATTTGTAAAAATTCCCAGGGGTGTTTTTAATTTTTGCGTTTTACTTTGTTTAACGTATACACGTATTACACGCTAATTACGTACATATTTCCCAAAAATAATATCATGTTAATTAGAGAAACAGGCATTCGTTAAATTATTACTACGGATAAAGTGTGGAAATATGCACATGATGTTCTGTACTAAATGCAAATGTATATTTACTTGATGAAAATTGAATTTCGGCTTTTAGGTTTTAATATTAATAATTATAATAAGTTTCTCTTTTTGAATTTTTAAATATAGATCATCTGGATTTGGTTATAAACGAAAATGTTTTTGTTTGATTTTATGATTAAAAAATGTTCTCGATATGTGAACTACTCAGCAAAAACTTGCATTACTTTGTAATGAAGTTGCACTACTTATCTTTTGACATTTTAACCCTTACTTTAACACGTCGATGTCATTGGAGGCAAGTAGTTAACCCCCCTGCTTATAAAAAGGGGACTTAAATAAGTCATTACCACCCTTGCTTACAAATAGGGATTTTGTGAAGATATTACTTTAATGTCATAAGGTAACTACTTACTAATAATGAATAAAGCAGCTCTTTAAATTACAAATAACGAATAGAATAAGTCATTACTTTTAAAATATTATATAACTACTTGCTTTTAATAAGTAAAATATCCAATTGATTGCATGGGCTTACAGAACTCATTATCAATAATGTATTATATTTGGATTCCTAAGAACGAAATTGAGGTTTGTTACTACTGTACGTTACGTTTTACAAAAACTCGTAGAAAAAACGTTTACAATCGGTTTGAAAACTGCGATGAAATTCAAACATCAGTCGAAAATAAATAAATACTTATACTTAAAGTATGTTAACCCGAATGAGAATCGTAATAGGTAATTTAAGTGTTTATTCAGCCAAAGTGTATGCAGCTTTTATTTCTTTTTAGATATCTGACAAAAAATTTATTAAGTTTCACAATATAATCTTGTTATTAGAAAACTACTTCTAAGTAATGCAGACGGTATGTTATACTCATTGAAAAGTATGTTATTGAGTAAGAGCAATTCATTACCTAGTTTTTTTTTTTGCTGAGTATGTTTACTTGATTTCACTGTTAAAGAAATTCGCAGTAAACAGTTGAAATATTTAAAATAACCTCTTAAATTATAATTCCAACTTTTAGCTATATTATTCAAAATGATTGCAATGACACAGTTTGTAATGGATACTTTAGCTCAAAATATTATACTCAATACCTTCTTTTTTATACGAATATAACAGGTAGCGCCTGTGATCGAAATTCGACTATCATTTTTAATTGTACCCAAAATAAGTTATATTGTTGCAAACCCTGCATAGCGGACTAAGAAGTAAACCATATTCAACTCATTTTCCGTTGTCTTTTTATATAAAAATAAATGTTTAAAATTATTGTTGTATTTTGTAAAAAATGTTTGTTAACTTACTTGCTTCTGTTTTAAGTGAAATAATCTATGTCAATATGTAATAGAAATTTACCTGAAAAGAAAAACAAAATCCATATAAAACAAACAATTTTTGTGTATTTTAAGTTTTTTTTAATAAATTTTTTACACATAACAATAAAACTTCCCCAAAAAAAATAGCAATTACTTTTGCGGTCATTGACAACAAATTTCAATACGGCACACGCCACCAAGTACAACATTTTTTTTTCCTTTCATAAATTTTGCATAAATTTGATTCTTGTAAACAACAACGTTAAAAAAAAAAACTTTTAATGAAGGAAAAAAATACTACAATAAAAATACTTTAAATTGTTATCAGTAGACAAAATGTATTTTGTCAAGAACAATAAAATCAATATATCAAGCACCAGCAACATCTTTGCTAGAGTCGGATACGCTTTTAAGAATATTATTTTAATACGTACCTCTGTACGTATACGTTATATATAATCATTATGTGCAGAGGAACGTAAAAAATTTATTAATTTGATGTGTGTAAAGAAAAATATGTCGAGTTAAATATGTTTAAGACGTAACGACTCAGAAAACATATTTAACTCATATTAAACGTAACGACCTAACGACGAGCAAAATAAATACAAATTTTACATTATTTTTGTTATTAAAAATTGTGAATCAAATTTTAGAAATTTAAAAATATAAATTATTGCAAATATATTGTAGTCATTTAATTAAAACAGTTGTGTGATATGTAAGTGGAATTCCTGAATTGTATTTGTGAACTTTGGTACAAATGTTATAAAATTAATTTTTGATATTTATATGAGATTTCTATGAGGGATTATGTGTCTGGTGGACTATATAGAAATGATAGCTTGGGGCATATGTCAAATGGATATAAAAGTGGAATTCCTGGATTGTATTTGTAAACTTTCTATTAAGTGACATTGCGGACCTATGCCATTTTTCCCAAAGTGGTCAAAATTTTTCACGGAACTCGATATGTATACATATATGTATGATCATGTACTGGAATAATTTTAATGTGTTATTTGTTGTCCTAAGCTGTTGTAGTGAAATTTTTTCTTTACAATATTCAAAGAATTGTTTCCAGAAACGTATCTGAATAGCACTACAAGACTTTATAGTCTTATAGACACAATGTAAGCTATTTTCTAAACAATTAAATTATAAAAAAAATTTTGGGTCGGTTTTAAGATAAATGGAGTTTTGCATTTTCCTGTAACATCAGAACTATAGTTCTGATATTTTTAAAATGTTGTTACTTTTGTTTTAAAGCCCATAAAGTATTATATTAAATTTTTCTTGGCCAAAGCCCTCTTCTGCTTTCGTTTAAATAAAACAAATAATTTATCTAAAAAAAACATTGTGAAATTGTTAATATTTAAGCCAGTCTAGTTTGCCTACTTTTTGACCGGTTTGTTGTTTTACATTTTATTTATGCAGGGTGTCTAGTGGCAAATTTAAATTTTTATTCTTTCAAAAAGTAATAAACGGTTCGGTGTGAAATTATCAATTGTGCGGATTTGTCAGTTACGATGTCGCAGTTGTCGAGTGAGCATCGCGCGTTCGCTGTGAAGAATTTTTTTAAGAACGTTTTCGCACTGTAAATCCCATTTTTTTGAGCGACGAGGCTCATTTTCACTTTAACGGCCACGTCAACAAGCAAAACTGCTGTTACTGGTCTCCAAGAACCCGCAACCCTCGATTGAAACATCAAAAAACATTGCATTGTCCCAGGGTAACTGTTTGGTGTGCCTTATTCACGCATGAGATAATTGGACCATTTTTTTCGAAACTCGACGCAAGACATCTGGACATCTTTAAAAAATAAAATCCGCATTTCCATTTTATCGTTCAATGCTCTTAATAAAACTTTGTGTCAATTATTACGTTTTTTATTTAAGTTTGAAAATATAAATCTGCCACCAGACACCCTGTATAACTGATCCTCCTCATTCATACTATAAGAAGCATAGACCCTCGATAATGCACACATCTGCGGGAAGGATTCTACATATGCTTTCAGGCTCGTGATCATGCACGCTTAAATAAGTTAAAAACATTTGGTCACAATCCTGCAAGTCCTGGAATTTTTTGCATCCACGTTTACGCAAACAAAATCACAATCATGCGCGATCACGCGTAAATCACATGGTTCTCCCTAATCTCAAGTTTAAACAAGTGATTTAAATGTTTTTAAGCACACACGTCTATATGTCTGCACATTTTGAAGAGCGAATCTATGGCACTTGCATATACATATATAAAAACTACTCATACATGCATATTTAATGAAGTTTGCTAAATAAAAAGCAAAAAATTAAATAATAACTTGAAATTTTTCATTATTCCCTTTTTTCATTTCTGGCACTTTTACGAACAAACAGTAGTTATTATACATACATATACATACATACATTCATATACAAATACATATGTACATACATAATTAAAACAAAAACTATTGAGAGTTAAAAACAGATGGCGAAAATTAAATATATTTTATGTATTTGCAATGCAAAAAAAAAAAAGATTAGGTTTTTAAAATGTATGCATGTATATCACAGCTTGATTTTGTGTTTCAACAACTGTCACGTGAATAATTTGGATTAATCTTATTCTGTCCAATACCAAGAAGTTTCATACTTTATTGTACGCCAAAGAGGGTAAATCAGTTATGGTCCTCACTGGACACCATTTTGAAGTGATAAATATATTTTTAATAAATGTTTAAAATCTGTTGCCCTTTCTCTAGGTTATATACAGTGAAGGACTAAAGTCTACATGCAGTCTCATATAGCATTGTTCTGAACAAAATATTTATTTAATAAAAAAATTAATGATACAGTTTTTTTCGAATATCATCTTTATTCATAAAAAAACAAAAGTTTTATTAATTCATTGTACTTTAATAACAAACAAAACAAAAAATAACAAAAATAAGGTATGACAAAAGTGT
>NDXZ01007547.1:0-35611 GCA_003055125.1 Paykullia maculata | reverse complement strand
AAAAAAAACAAATAAAATTTATGAAATTTTTTGTCCTAAAGTAAAAATTTTTGTATGACCGAAAAAATCCAGTTAAGAAAGGACTTAAAGTCATGCGTGCTAGCAAGCAATTTTCCTGGAGTTAAAAATTTTTTTACCTGCCCTTTGTTAAAAAAATATAAAAAATTTATAATCAGTTTTAATTTCTGAAATTATGTTTTTCCTGTTCTCCATTATAATTTTTAAAATTAATTACATTTTTTCCCTTAGACTCGCAAAAAGGAAAATGAAAATATTTTTTATTTCAGAATTTCTTTATTATCCAACCAATTTTAGCATAAACTTCTATGAACTTTGTGGTAGTTAACATGAATAAATATAAAAAAATATTTATAGCAAAAACATAAATGCAGCAATCACGAGGTGGAGAGCATAAACAAGGGCGAGGGCGAAAAAATCATTATAATGTAATTTGGTTTTTAATTTATGATTATATTTTTCATATTTGCTGTTTTTATTTATTTTAGCAGCGGCAATAACAACTACTTTATACTCGCAATAAAGTCAAAGCAGTTAATAAAGAGCTACAGTTACCACTACAACTAACTACAAATAAAATAAAAAAAATTTCATATACACAAAATAAGGGTGCTCCAAGAAAAGGTTTTAAAGCAAAAAGATTTCTTGAGGGAATTTTATAATTATGATTTAACTGCTCAGATTTTTTTTTTAATTATTTAGTAGCTTTGATTCTAAACTATTTTTGTAAATATTTTTTCTAATTGGACACCCTAAAAATATGCCTGTGGCCCTGAAATCATCCAATATCCACTGTTTAACTGTGATTTTTATTTCGCTCTTGCAAATTAATGTATTTCTTCTCTCCCTTTTATTTAATGGAAAATAAATAAACTACGCTTGAGTTAGTAAAACGCACAAAGGCATTACATACGGTGTTGTAAATAGTAAAGTGCTAGTTGTAATAATAGTAGTAGTAGTATAGTAGAATTACTGTGACAAATACAGTGAAAAATTTAATATAATGAAAGGCTTTACTAAAGGTTTTTATAAATTTTAATTACTTTTTTTAATTTAATTTATTATTTAATTTATTTTACTTTAATTAATTTAATTTAATTTAATAAAAATATTGAAATTGCAAATGAATTAAATTAACTTAGTTGTAGAAAATAGAGACTGTTACTAAGACTAATTTTATGTTATAAACACTAAAGCGAATAAGAAACGGTTTAAAGTTGTAAAAGTGTTTTCCAACAAACAAAAAATAAAAAATAGGTTAAATCAAACTTAAAAGCAGATCAAAAACAATTAACTTGCATTGAACTTAATATAGAAAAAAGGCTTTAAATTTAGGTTTTATTTTTTACATTTCTATTACTTAGTAAACATATATCGTATAATTTAAGGAAATACGGCTGTAATTTTGTAGTCATTCATTTTTACAAAGGTGAGTAAAACTTTAAATTCAACTTTTTTCTTATAATTCCAAATAAATATGTCGTATTTTTAATGACATGATATTTTATTTATGTATGATTTATAAAATTATGTTTGAAAATGTTTGAAAACTTATTCCAAACCTTTACTTATAGTCTTAAAAAGGATACAAATTTAATTTTTCTTTTTTAATATAAAACAGAAAAATTATTTTAAAAATATGACGATTCCAATTAGCTTTAGATGGTAAAATAAATTAAGAGTTATTAATATATTATAAGATTAATTTTTTTGAAACTTAAAATGCTTATTAAATATGTGCATAAGAAGGGCGATTAATTTTGGGTTTAAAAAATGTGACGCTATTAATATAGAAAACTGCCAAACAAGCTCAGAAAAATGTAATAGTTTGCGCATTGAAACAGTACTGTAGAAAAAGAACGACTTGGGTTTGCCAACATCTGAATACCTAAGAAAATGTTTCGCCAACGCTAGTCCGGTCGCATGTTGCTGCATGGAAATAAATATGTACGAGATATATTCGGCTGTGCGAAAATTTTTATACCCACCACCAACATTGTATAGTTTTTAACTTCTAAAAGAAATATATTTTATATGGAAAATGGAGATAAAAGTGGACGTGATACATATACTATTCTCCTATTTAATGCATATATAGCAGTAGAGTTCCACAAATGCTAAAAAATATATAAAAAATACTGTATCCAAAAAGAGGAAGAAACGACATATTTTGCACACCAAAAATTATAAGTTCTAGGTATGTATAAAAATTTTATGTAAAAATGTAAAAAACTAAAGAGTTTGGCATATAATTGGTAAAATGTCTTTTATGCTTAAATAAAGTATGCAAACTATTTCCGAATTGTTTAAGAAGCAAACTATTTGCGGATATTGTTTTCAGTTTTTTTTTTATAATTTTTTATTATAAAAACAACATAAGTTTCCTCAAATTAAAGACATATAATATTTATATAAAAATACTGAGTGACAATTAGAAAAGTACAAAATATAGCTTATATTTTTAAGGTGTATCCCTTTGAAATTGCAACGTTATTTCTGTATGACACTTTCTGTTTAAGTTTTAAAAGATTTGTTTTCAACAGCTGGCGTAAAAAGTAAAAGCTCTCAATTTGACTGCAATCTATATATATAAAATAGTAACGTGACTGTGGATTCGTTTTCTGTTGTATAGATCCACTACGAAAGGATTTTTGGAAATTCAAATTTTTAGGGGGTAAAAAAGGGTAAAAACGGGAAAAGTCGGTAACCTTATATCTGCTAATCTAGACAAAATATAAACAAAATTTAAAAAGCTTTTTTTACTAAAAAAAATAGGTGCCTGTCTTTTGTGAAATTTGGGTGCCTTGACTTGAAAACGTGTAAAAATATTTTGGTACTTTTTTGGGGCCCTTAAACCAATAAACGTAGAGACCTAATTTAAACTACGTTCGTCACTTCTTTAAAAATTAAGAAGACATTTTCAGTACTTTTTGAAAATTCTAGACGTTTGGATAAAAACTGGGGAAAATGTTTATGGAAAAATTATGTGGTAGAAAAAGGAAAACTTTGAGTAACCAGTTTGGGATAGCGGCCCGCTATAAGCGGCTATTAGCGGGTCCATGCTAGTATTCCTATAAATTATAAAACACTAATGTATTTTTTAACAAAAAATATAAAATTTTTGGCTTTTGTCAATTTTATTTAGGCTGTTTTTTAAATTTTTTAAAAACTTCTAATTTTGTTTAATTTTTGCTTACGTTAAATTAAATTTTTTCACTCTTTGGCCGTTAACTTACTACCTAGCAGTTTTACAAATTTGATGTCTTACCTGAAAAGAAAGGAAAAGTAAAAATATTTATTAGTTATAAATATTTAAATTACTGTTTTTATTAAAAAAAAAATAACTAAACAAAAATTAAATACTTTATGGTCTAAACAAAAACTAACTACAAAACGAAATAGGACATAAAAAAATTTTACACAAACAATGAACGACATAAAAAAATATATAAATACATGTAAGAATGTTTTCGACAAAAAAAATTTAGCTGTATTATACCCTTCACTATTTGTGCTAAGTTGTTGTTAGGTTTAAATATATTATTCAAAGTTTTATGAGCAAGGACCAAATATGTATTGATGATCATGCGATTTAAGAAAATATTTTTGTTTATTTTACGGTAAGGAATGTAGTCTCATTTAAAGTATTTTTAAAGGTCTTATGTACCTTAAGGTAATTTTCTGCAGTAGATATTATATAACAGTTACAAGCCTTAATCGTGGTAAGTCAACAAATTTTTGTAAAAATTTGATACGAATTTTTAAATTAAAATAACTGAGTTTTTCTGCAGCTCTTAACATTTATACACAACTGTTTTTAGCTTTAGGTATTTGAACTAGTATGTACAATTTGCATATAAGAAACAAGTAAATCCCCAAGTGGTCGTAAAAAATTATTTAATTTTAAGTTTTTCATTATCAGGGCCACAAACAAACTGCAGAATAATTTGATTTTTAAAAAATTTATCCACAAAAAAAAATACGTTAAAAGAAGACCACCCTATCAAGCTTCATAAAAAGCAGTGGAATTAAAAAACAAACAATAAATAAAAACATGATTAAAATTTTTTTTACGATAGTACTTGTATGTTTTTTAAATTTGAACGCTTCTTATTACAATTTTTTTCTTTTGCAAACTGTATACAATGTAAGCTATTGGTTTCCGTTAAAAGCTTGCATCTTAACAAGTATTGGGAAAATAATATTATTAAGAATAAATTACGTTAAAAATATTGTTAAATTACATCATTATCAATTTAATCATTACTGGGCTATTCTAATTTTCATATCAAATTTATTTTATATATGTATATATAATATTTGTGTAGATTGTTTTTATATCGACATCATTTCATGTCATATAGTTGCCATTAAATACACATTGTTTTATGTCCTTTAAGTTCCTGAAGTATTATAAGGCCTTTGGAAAAACTTTGTATGGTTGGATATTTATTTTATTCATTGAACATATAGAGAAAATGTTGTTTGTATTTACATAAGTATGTAAATTAAACTAACAATTATGTAAAACAATTTACTTCTCTTAATGCATAAAACCAAGAAACACAGAACCAGAAGGATTATGAGTGATACCATAAGAACCACGATTTTACTGTTAATTTTTAAAGTTTATTTTTTACTCGCTGCATAGCAATAATTTGTAAAGTTAATTTTTGTTTGTTTTTGAATTGAAGATTATTTTTAATTTTTGCCCAGGTTTACAAAAATTTGTTAGTATGTATATGACGTGTACGTAATAAAAATATTTTTAATTAATCATACGCTCTAGAAAATTGATGGGAGTTTTACATCAAACATGAAGTTGATAATAAATAAAAAAAATAAAAATAAAAACTCAAAGCTAGATAAATTCAGAATAACTTTTAAATATATAACAAATTTTATTAAAAATTCTTTTTAAGGTTTTCGCTCTTAAAATATCAAAAGCACCTTACAGAACTCAAATAACAAAATGCGACTAATTTATTGAAATTAATATCTAAGTAAATAAAATCTTCATAATTTTAAATCATTTACAGTTCAATAGTGCAAAAAAATTAAACTTATAATTAAGTAGAGTACAATTATTTTGTTATTATATTTTTAGCTTGACCCAATACTCAAACAAAAACAAAACTTTCGCATGATATGTGTTGAAAACTTTATATAATTTTGCCTGATATCAACCTGTAAGCGCTGCTTAAACTTTTACAAATTGTTGCATGTTAAATATTTTTGCATTTTTCAACAGCAATAATAAAAAAAATAATAATAATAATAATAAAAAGAATCCCAAAATATATTTACCCCTGTACCTATAGTCAACATTTAATGGACACCATTCACTTGTAAATATATTTACACATTTATATGCATTTTAACGTACGTATATGGTAATTTGCTACTAACTTATACAAATAAAGTCTTTCCTGTAAATGTACGTCCTTTAAAATTGTTTAACAGTTACAAATATGTACTTTTGTATGTATGTATTAGTGCAGTACTTGAGTGCCAACATTTGAAATGCATACCCATACATATGTATGTTTGCACTTTAGATTTTTTATTTGTTTTACGCAATTTGCATTTACACCTGAATACCAACACAACACAACAAATTCAGCAACAAAATATTTTACTAAAATTTACATTGTTACAAATAATACTGCCAATGCCACATACTGTTAGTTGTATCCGAAAACATTTTATTCATTTTAAAAACAACAACAACAACAGACGAGTTTCAAAGTTTTATTAAATTGTTGTGGTTTCTATTATAAAAATATTCATAAAGAGCTCTGAAAAAGCAAAGAAGCCACATAGTATAACTACATAGTATGTAAGGGGTATGCGACATGAATATACAGTGTCGGTCGAAATATAAGTTCTGTAGAATCTGACTAAACTTACTGAACGTTTTGTTTTTATTTATATATTAATGGGGGGAAAAATTGTATTAAAAAACAATACTTGTATAAATTTGTCTAACAAGATAACTTTAATTGGGTTTTTATTTTCTGTTCATAACAATTTTTTGCTAATGAAATTACGTGCGTAAAAATAGAAATAGCCAAAAAAGAAAAATATTTTTTGTGTCTATTTTTTTGGCTTATAAAAATAACATTAATTGTCCAACTTATTGTCATTATCGAATAAACGTCCCAGAATAGAAAATTGAAGTTCATCGGAAATACGCAAAACTAATGTCTTTTTATTTGGTCAAATGGCTTTCATATTATTTATGATTTTAATTACCCTAAGATTCATTTAAGAATCCATTCATTTAACTAGATTAATACTTTTTTTGTGGTAGACCAATGTTCGGCTTAAAATTACAAATAAATATTAAAAAAATAAAGTTTTTGTTTTATTTGAAAAATATTTTTATTATGAACTTCAAATATTTCAATCATCAGATCATCTTCAGGGAACATTAAGAGCTTTTTTAGAATTATATTTCAATATGAATTATTCAGTTTTAGACCCAGTTCTCAAGTTTTTTTTTAACGAAAAAATGTTTCTGAATTTAAACACACTTTTCCGAACAGAATAGACTGCCTAAATATATTGCACTTCGACTTCGTTTGGATTAACATTGTAAAAATCTGGCGGGGTATAACCCTACTAAATACCATACAGAAAATCATTGCAACTATTATAATGCAAAAACAAGCTGGCTTTCGTGAAGGCAGATCATGTGTTGATCACGTGTCAGCATTGCGTATCATAATTGAACAGGCAAATGAGAACAATTCTCCCACCTATATGCTGTTCGTAGGCTTTGAGAGGGCGTTCGATACAATCGTAAGGGGAACCATCTGGAGAGCGCTGCATCAGAGAGGGGTACCGGAAACTATAATATACGTTATAAAACTTATCTACTTAGACTCCAAAAACCAGGTTCTATATAAGGGTCAAAAGTCTGAACCATTAAACATCGATGTGGGGGTACGCTAGGGGTATGTTCTATCACCCTTTCTCTTTCTGCTTGTATTGGATGATGTAATGTTCACAACAAACATTGAGGCACCATACGGCATTCAGTGGACGCCCTTTACAAAACTAAACGATTTTGCCTATGCTGACGACATATGCCTCTTATCACACAGTTTCGAACATATAGAAAACAAACTGAAAGCCCTCAACAATAATGCTCTCAGAGTTGGTTTAAGAATAAACTTCCGGAAAACCAAACTAATGAGAATAAATACCACCAACTCTACCCGTCTAACTCTAAACAATAACATCATAGAAGACGTACAATCATTCTGCTACCTAGGCTGCACAATCACAACCAACAGAGGTGCTAATGAAGATGTTTGTGCTCGAATCAACAAGGCCCCTTATGCCATGCATTGTCTGAATAAAGTATGGATATCTACTGATATATCAACACATTTAAAAGGCAAGGTTTTTGACACCTGTGTGAAACCCATACTACTCTACGGATGCGAAACTTGGGGTCTATCTAAGAACAATGTACGGCTGACTGCAAGCTTTCACTAATCGATGCCTTCGTAGGATAATCCGATGCTTTTGGCCCAACACTATAACTAACGCCAAGCTGCTCCAAGGCACGAACCAAAAACCAATCCAGTATGATCACACATGGTCACACACTGAGATCCTGTAATGAGGTGGCGAAGGCAGCGCTGCAGTACAACCCCCAAGGCTCTCGGGGCCGGGACGCTCAAAAACAACTTGGCGGATAGTAACCGCTCGTAAACTGACTACTGCAGGATCTTCGTGGAACGAGGCAATAAGACAATAACAGCCAACAATAGAGTTCGTTGGAAGTCATTAATTGAGACCGTTTACTCCCCAGCTGGTGAATAGCGGAACATCATCATCAACATATAAAAAAAAGGTGGGCTTAAAGCTAGTTATTAAGGCACTACTTTATATAATATTTAAAGGGCGTATGGATATTAATTTTACACGAAATTGTAAGAAAAAAATTGCTGTTATTTAAATGAAATAACATTATCTGGGTTTATGTTTGAATTAATTTAAAAAAGTCTTTAATTTTCATGACTTCTATGCAAAGTTTAGCCCTGTTAAAGGCTTTTAAAGACAAAGAAGGATTAAAAAGTATTATTTGCTGTCACCTAGATTGTGTTTAATGCTTTCCAATATATTTAGCCAGATGAAAATATAACTGTAGCTTGAACGAACAGCCAAAAAATATTTGAGTTTCTTCTAAATTCTAAAATTCATTCTAAACTGCTATTTCTAATTA
The DNA here is from genome assembly GCA_003055125.1 of Paykullia maculata. Taxonomy (NCBI): domain Eukaryota; kingdom Metazoa; phylum Arthropoda; class Insecta; order Diptera; family Rhinophoridae; genus Paykullia; species Paykullia maculata. The sequence goes on along the minus strand of NDXZ01007547.1, from coordinate 27,354 downwards.
TAACGATTAAAATAAAAAGGAAGAAGATTTTAAAAGGATTTTTTTTTAAAATGGCAGAAATCACAAAAGTATTTAAAAAAAATATGGTGAACTTTTTTAACTATGGAACAACGTGTTCTTCTAAAAAATTAACCAGTTTTTATTTAAAATGATTTAATAGTTATTTATATTCGGTAGTGCTATAACTTTGGCTGCGGTTGTAATAAAGTTTACTTTAAAAGTCCAATAGGGTAACTTTTATACTGATGAGAAAAATAAACAAATTTATTCCTAAAATACCACAAAAATATGTTTTAAATTTTTTCTTTTTGTTATTGCATGAAAGTAAACTTATTTATTATTTGAAGAAGTAGCCTCAGAGGCTTTCCAATAACCTCTAAGTGTAGACTGTTCTTTCAAATGGGTGGCAAGTCTCTACTGCTACTACATTAAGTTAAGTTTTATTTCAGTAGTAGTTAGTTATTTCCGACCTAGTTTTAATTTCAGTTTCCCGGGATTAACTCTCTTTTAAAAGAATGTCCCTGAAATGTTTGCAATAAATTTTTAACGAAATTTAAAATTATTTTTCGTTAAAGAAAACTCTATGATTTCAGTGCCAACAAAATTAAGTCACATTTTTCATTACCACTTGAGAAGTAATAATAATATAAATTTTTCCCCCAAAAAATGTTAATTATTTTATTTATGCCCTGCAAAAGTTCATTTACCAAAGTTGGTTTTACTTTAGCAAAGTATGTATTTACAATTAAAGCTCGAGGGAATAGCATAACTTTCGGTTGATTTACTGTCACTTGGACCATTTATGACTCATGCCAAAAGTTAAACATCCCATAACGACACAAATAGAAAAATTTCAATATTACGAAAACAATTTTTGGTTTTCAACTATAAACGAAATAAAGCATAAATTTATCAAGAAAACACCTAATTTCTAATTCCCTTGATGTCTGCCTTGTGTCTAAAACCTGCAGCATTTTTAAATACAGAATTATACTTACACACGCTTGTACTTACTCACATACATAAACACCTCGTATAACTACAACCTTTAAAAATTTTTTTTTTAAAACATTTATCTCCGCAAATACCAAGAACGGCAAGGACAAGAGAAAATAGAAGCGGTGGTAATAGCTGATTGGCTCATAAAAACTTAAAAAAATGCTTTAAGCAATTTATTGTGAGCGTGTATTTGTGAGTTGCTGATAGATGCTACCAAATGCTTGTTTACGTCTGCTTATATTTGGAGACTTATGCTTTAGTGTGCATTTGTGTTTAAGCACTTCCTGTTTACTAGAAGTCTGTGCACCAGTCTGAATTTCAACTGCTGCTATGGTTTGTTAAAACCCCCCATTATTTATTAGGAAACTGCCATTAGACAGATTTTAACTAAAAAAAAAGGTATAAATTAAATATTTTGGTTTATGCTTTTAGTAGTTGTTGTTATACTCTACATCCCTGTAGGTGGTAACGATTTTATAGCTTTGCGTGCAATGTTTCACGAACGAATAAAATGGTCACGCGCTTAGCCAAACGTACACCGAGTGACATAAAAATGCTTCTGGAGTAAAAAATAAAATGTTGGCGAATTAATCGCAAAGATCTTAACTTCAACTTAGATGAAACCGTCAAAAATATGGCATCATAACTAAGTTAAACCAACCGAAATCTTTAAACCAAATATTGTAATCATTGGTCCTTAAATGATCCCTTGATCCTTCAAACAACTATTTAAAATATATAAACTTTAGCTGTATACAGAAGTGTAGGTTATAATATAGTCGGGCCTGACTGATCATAATATTTTTACTTGTTTTCAAAGTTCGGTTTGTAGCTGCATACAGACAAAATAAAGTTATCCTTTTTTATATTATTCATAAAGTTGTGGAGAAAGAAAAGGATTCTTGTATACTTTTTGGCATCAAAATTGTAAACGGCGGCGACCATGGATGGCAACAAAATACTTGAAACCTTGCACAGTGGACAAGGATGCAAATAATATTTTAAACCATTTGTGTGTGTTTTTTTCTCTAAAAGTTCTTTATTAATTTAGTTTAACCCATTGTGCATTATTTTGATATGCAGATTCTTGAAGCAATAGTCAAACGAGACTTACAGTTTTGGTCTAATGATTTTGTAAAATAATTTGTTTGGTTTGAATTTGTTCTCAATACCTTTAAGAGCTGCACCAGCTTAATGAAAATCTTTTCTTTACTTTCTCATTTGCAATTTAAGTGGACATGTTCTTTTTTGGGTGCAGTTGTTTAAGTAACATTCTCTATTGTGGTCATGTTAAACGAACTTTATTTACAACTTGATTTATTTTGCACTACTTCGTTCAATTTTTTTTTTGCTTTCTTTTAGTTTTCCATCCCAATGTCTGGTTTGTTGACCCTTCTGGCTTTTTACTAACTAACCGCCAAAAATCCCTCTAGGGACTAATGGTAGTTTTTAGTTTTTATAGGCTGTTGTTTTTTCACTTTTTGTTTACTGTTTAAACAAAAGTAAGTTAAATTCATGTTACGTTATAAAATAGTTAAAGTTTTATCCTCTTTCTGCCAATTCATTTGGGGAAAACACCATAACTTGTTGTAATCAACAGCATCTAGATGACATTTTTTTAAGTGATAAGGAGGCAAAAAAAAAGAAAAGTAAATTCAATTAACCATGTAAACTGAAAATCAAGGCAAACTTCATTTGTTTTATTTCAATGCTAATAAAATATTTAAAAAAAAGATCCCCTATTTTCCCATGCTTTTTGTTTCAGCATTTTTCGCTGGCCTTTTTTCTTTTTAATTTGAATTAAGGTTGGTTTTCACTTCATATAAAGTTTTGTTGTTTTTACTGTAACTACGACAATTTCAATTACAATAATTTTTTCAATGTTGATTCAACTAAATAACTAAACGTGACATTTAGTTAAAAGAGTTTATTTTTTTTATTCAATTTCAAATGAACATCAATTGGATTTTATCATTTATATTAAGGTTTTTTTATTTGCATTTTGTCTTTTATTCACATGAGACTTTTTTTCAAATTAAGAGTGAAAATATGTTTCATTTAATATATCACCAATGATAGTAAAATATAAAACAAACAAAAACTCTAAACCTTTAAATTATAAATAAATGAATGAAAAAATTGTTTTTTGTTGAATGATTACAAATGACCAGTTTTTAGTTTTAAAACTAAACTTGTATAAATCTATAAGTTGCTAAATTAGAACTTAACTATAACTTAACTGTAATTATAACTTAACAGTTAATTGACCTTTTAATTCAAATATTTGAATTTCCATTAAGAATATATTAAAACATACATATGTATTTAAATTGTATCTAATATATTCATTTGTAAGTATGTTTAATAAATAGCTTAATGACACAATATGACATGCTTAATTTTTGCTTATAAAACTATTCGTTAAGGAAATAAAATTAACTTTTATTTTCTAGTAATAACGTTATTAATATAATTTATGCAATTTTTTTTTGTGAGTTTTTCTCTTGGTATTAGTATTAGCGTATTAATATTACTATTAAGTGTAAGATATCAGGGTTCGAATTGTGTAAGAAGATTAATTATATTAATCAAGACGATGCAAAAGTGAATAATGTGAATCTTAATTTTGGAAACGGCGTCAAATATCATTGAACTCTGACATTATTATTGCGGACAGACAGACAATTTTTTTACAACAAGCCACAGAGAGATATATCTCATAAAATAAACAATACTTTTTTGTCACCTTTTATTTTATTTTATTTATTCAGTTAAATTAGCTACATAAAAATTACAGCTAAGCACTATCCAAAATAACAACAATACAATTATATAAATAAAATACTATAAACAGTCTCAAAGAGCCAGATCTGTGTAAAGATACTCTATCAGTTTCTTCATCGACATTATCAGAGAAATCAATCTGGTCATACAATTTATTGAAATCTGCACAAATTCTATGAAGTGGATAAAAATTCACGTAGTTCGATCTATGAAATTTTAAATATAAAGGTACATAAAATCTTAACTGTCTGTTAGGAACGTTGATGCATACTTTACTTAGAAGACACATTGAATCTGTTTTGCCTTTAAAAGATTAAGGACAAATACGATATTAAAAACAGTTCTTCGACTTTTTAAAGTAGGAAGTCTAATGAGTGCTAAGCGGCTTTTATATGGCGATAGATTTATGTTTGGCTTCCAACGTAGATTACGAAGACAAAATATCAGAAATTGTTTTTGAACAGATTCGAGTTTATTTATATGCACCTCATATTGGGGATCCCAAATAACTGATCCGTATTCGGGTATTGGCCTTACTAACGACGTGAATACATTTTTCGTGATATAAGGATCGTTAAATTCTTTGGCGCATCGTTTCAAGAAGCACGAAAACACCATTTGCTTTATTTACAGTCATTATAATATGTGAGTTGAAATTAAGTTTCACATCAAAAAGAACTCCAAGGTCCAAAAACGAGTCAACTACATCTAATTTCGAGTCATGCTTAAAATAAACATTTGCAGTCGGTGAATATCTGCAGAAAGTCATGGATTTTAATTTTTTGAGATTCAATTTCATTAGATAAACAATACACCAATTAAAGAAACTATTCAAATCAGTTTGAAGATAAATACTGTCTACAGTTTCTTTGATCCTTGCCAAAATTTTAACATCGTCAGCAAACATACAAATGTTACTGTACTGAATAGCTATTGGAAGATCATTTATGAACAACAAAAATAACACGGGACCAATATAGTCAAAATATAATTTAGCATATATTTTTGATAAATTAGTATTCTGTTATTGATGTCATTTTTAGAATTATTTTTAAAATTTATAGGATTTTCACATAAGAAGTTATAAAATTCTTAGTTTCTTATGGCGATTTTCTCAGTACTTACAGAACAAGAGCAAGATATTATTTTTAATTGCCTGATTTCATTAAATTAAAACAAAAAATCATGTGAGAATTTATATTGAAAACAATTTTATAAAACAGGCAGTAAATCTAATTTTCTTTCAACTATTAGGCGTCAATATTAAAAGTTAATTTTGGTTTGGTTTCTATTTACTATATTGTCATTCAGTAACGTTTTTATTCTGCTATAGTTAGGGTAACCATTTTTTTTCTTTATTAAAATCATTACGCGTTTTTTAAGTTTTTGTAAAAAAATATTATTTGCCTTCGTTTAAAAATTTTATAACTTTTTTAATTCAGGGATAACAAAAGATTTATTTTATATTAGTGTAACTAAAAAACAGCTCAAATTAAGTATTATATTATATTTATTTCTATAAATAATGATTTTTATTTTGTAGTACCACAGACTTAATTTTTTTTTTAAATCAGGACAATATATTTATTCATCGTAGTATTTGGTACAAGAAAGTCTAACATTATGTTTTAAAATTAGCATTCTTTAAACAATATATATACTACTAAGAGTTTTTAATTATTCCAAATATTATTTATTATTCTCGAATAACATGTTTTCCTGCATTTCTTTAACATATGCATTTGATAGACGCATCGTTAAGTTTTTACAAATTTAAAATGAGAAAAAAAATCAAAATCATTACACACAACTGTATTCAGTACACCTAATAAAAAATCAGAACATGTACCAATACATAAATGATCAGTCTAGCTATATATTTGATCATGCAAAAGTAAATGCTATCACAAAGCGCACAAATTGTAAAATTTTATACCAAAATTTGTGCTTTGAGATATTTAGGGTCAAAATGATTGTCCTGAAAAAGAATACGTAAATAAACTCAACTGCCGTCTTGGGGCAAGACACATCAATGGACAGTTTTGAGGTTAGATTGCATCTTAAAAAAACCTACTTTGTGACAACTGTTTCTGGTCCAATGTAAACAATATTTTGTTCCATAAAGATGGTGGCACGTGCTACCAGCAGGTGTCGTCTAGTGATCACTAAGATCGTGCTGTCTAACGCATTTAGGCTTTTTTCACTGGGGCTACGTTTAGTGGTTGGTATACCGTAATAAACCATCAAATTTTGCAAAAATTAGAAACAATAATAATCAAACTATTGCCGAAGGAAAGTCATTCAAAATTGGATCTTGCGGATGTATCAATTGAAATGCCATTAAAATACTATAATTTTTAAAAGACAATAGTATTGAATGCTGCTTGCAAAAAACCTGCCACAATTTATATACTTTAATTTTAATCAAAAAATTAATGTTTATAAATATTTTTACATGTCTTCATAAAAGTATTCCATTTAAGTAGTCTTACATCTTTAAAGTATCTTTCTTACCTAATTTAAGGTTTTAATTTCTATATTTTTCCAACATTATTTGCTACAAATACCAGCCACAAACCTCATTTTAATTGCTTGTAATTTGTAATTTACTTGGAAACTTATAAGTTTACACAAATGCTTAGATATGCATTTTATTTTATCTCATTTATTATGTTCAATGTTTTACACATGTATTTAGTACACAATTTTAATATATGAAGTCAATGGAGTTTCAAATTATTAAAAGATTATTAGATAATCAAGAAAATGTTTTTAATATTATATTTATGTACAAGCATTTCTAAATATATTAAATATTTAATAGTGTGTATAGTTATTAATAATTTACAATATTAAAATGACTTACATAAAGTCATTAAGCAAATGGGAAAAGAAAATTTAATTGTTTATTTATAGAGCATTTTTTAACATTGTACACATTAGTTAAGAGTATTTGAAAATGCTATTAGAGCCAATCTACGTTGCTAAGAATAGAAATTAATAAGATGAAAACAATAATTTGTATGACCTAAGGGGTTTTTTTTTCATTTATTTAGAAGTCCAATACCCTTTGTAGTAAATCAAAGTGTATTTCGGCAATAAAGCTTTGAATATTGGCATACTCACGTAGGTTTTATGGTTGAGATGTAAAGTTATTCGATCAGTATTTAATAAAATTTTCATAAACAAATAAGGGGTATTCGTTGAACTGCTTAAATGCCTCTTATACCTCTTAACTTAAAATTTGATATGAAAGTTTACGAGTTTAAGAGGCATTTAAGCGATTAAATGAATACCTCTACTACTTTTAAAGGAATATTTTTGGTCCTGACACTTGGAAAAAATGGCCTATTGAAACATAATATTAATCTAGAATACGATTTCTGATCACTGAAACGAACGAGTACAAACCAGGAAATATCTTACGCAGTAACTGAAATGTTTAACAGGATAAAGGGCATGTGGAATTCTTAAAACGAAATGTCCTTCATATCAATATTATCTAGTTTTGCCGCTATGTTAAGCTTAACCAACAGTAGCTGGGTGACTAGTTTTATTTTAAGATGTATTTTTCTTATAAAATGGCAATGTCCACAAATCTTAAGTGAGTTTTGCGACATTATTTATAAACCATTAAAACCTGATATATAAATAAAATTTAAATTAAAATAAATTGCACTCCTCCTCAAATAATTGATGTCATTTATAGTTATTTTCCATAATTTATTATTATTTATGCAAATTTTATAAAATCACTTTGACAAACAATTTAATTTTGTTGTCATTATTGTTAACATTTATGATGGGATTTAAAAATACATAATTGCATTATATATGTTGCAGTTGTTGTTATGTCATTGTAATTTCAAAAGGATTTACATAAATAAAAGCTGAGACTGCTAAAGGTTGTTCAGCAAATAAAAAGATTTTATAAGATAAACACACAATTTTATTTAGTTTTTCATAATCTATCTTTCAAGAAAAATTAAATTTTTAAGTATAAAAGTAAAATTCTATTCTATTGAAAATGAAATATTACTACAGAAATGCAAAACTGTCAAGTAGATGCTTTACCAATATGTTCTTAAAACAAAATGAGCAAAAAAAAACATGCTTTTCAGAACAAATCCAAATCAAAGATTATTTTTTTTTTGAAACAGAGAAAATCTGTGTGTCAAAATATTTTAAAAAACTCTGAAAATAAAACAAATATACAAACATATGCTGTTTTGAGTAACAAAAATTGGCAGCATAATGTATGTAAGGGTGTCCCAATTTAACAACACAAAGAACTACACAGATGTAAGCAAATATAATTTGTGTATTTACTCCACTTCAACCATCAAAACACGTATTCTTCTTCCAGTTCTTTCTGGTCAGCCGACAGGAGCGCTGTTGCCATAAAAAGTAATCGATGGGTTTCTTAGAATTTAAACTGACCGCAAAAGAAGATATAGATATGTAACCAACCTGATTAAGGAAAAAATTTGATATTGACGGAAAAAGTCATCATAGTAATAGGTGAATTTGGCCAACAACAACTTAAAAATTCAGGCTTGGAAACAACGCTAAAAAAATCTTCGATATATAGTCCCACTACGTAATGGTTAAAAAGTTTAACAGACAGAGGAACTAAAGGCCAGTCACCAAATAAATGAAATAAACCTCATTAGATCATTCATGAACCTGCTCATTCATATGAAATAATTTGAGCTACGACTTTATTGGACGTGAAAATTGCGTATTTTGGGTTTAAGGAACCTTTTCGTAATTGATGGCACAAAAAATGAATTTTTATAGTTTTACTCTTTGGTATGAATTGTGAACTGAAGTGTTTTCTAATATTGCGTCGCAATAACCAGCTCATTTTTCTACCTGAATTAAATTATATTTATATAGGCAACATTTTGTGTTTACAGGAAGCTGTAATACGCCATACGCCTAAGCAAACAATTTTTAAAATGCATGAGATATTTTCGGATCATCTACACTCTTAGTTTAGTGATCAAAAAAGGTTAAGTTGATCCTGTAAAACAAGAATACAGATTATATTTTAACGTGTTGAAAGAAAGAAATTTAACAATGTATTGCCTGAATTTGGTCATATTTGTGCAAAGTGTTCATAGACAATTGTGCAAATTGAGTGCATATATTTATGCAAAACTTTCAAAGTCATTTGAAATATATTATATCCAATGTTTTTAGTAAAAGGTAATTGACCTTAACAAATGCATTTGCTCTTTTATTTAGCTTAAATTTTGGGACACCCTTAGTTCTAGTTTTTGACCAATATAAATAGATAAAACTTATGATTGTCTTTTAAGTCTCAACATAATTTGTAATTGCCTAACTGCATTTAACTGTATATGAAACTATCTAATATCTTCTGCTACAGCTGTGCAAATGTCCTCAATTCTTTTGAAAAATGTTCAACTTTGTCATTCTTTCAATACGAACTAATAATATTTATATATGCAAAGGCTTATAGTAATAAACCAACTAACTTTAATCAGATCAGGCATTTTCCTTACATACATATACATATGCACTTATACACTCATATAAAGTATAAGTACTTTTATGAATACATACGAGTACATATGAGCAAACATTTACAAAATATGTATGTATGTATTTATGTTTAAGTATGATTGTTTTATTGTTTCTACAAACTATTTCAAGCACATTTTTTTGGTTAAAGAAAAATTTTCTAATTAGTTTTTGCTTAGATAAACAATTAGGTCACATGTAAATGACATTGAATTGGATTTTGTGTAACAGTTTTTTTTTTCTTGCTTAAAGTGTCAAACCATTTAAAGGCAATAGGATTTGATTTAAAGTAAGTAAAAGTTAGACATATTAAAAAAAATCTATTGCTTAATATGTAGAAAAGGGAACTATAAATCGACTCGAAAAAATTTAGTATAAATTTTCTATATAGCATTTTTATTTAAAGAAAAATATAAATTTAAAAGAAAATGATCTCATATATTCTTTTTCGTTAAGTTGAAAGAACTCCCAATCGTTTCTGTAAGTAACAATTCGCTAACAAAGTTAAGTATGTGAATGTCTCTTTGGATATATTTTTATATCTTTCAACAATACAAGGTCATTTATATGAAAACTCATACACATGTTTAATATCGAATGGTTTTATTACAAATTTTCTTTCATCTCGTTTCTTTCAACAGATGTTGTAACATGTCTAAATGTCTTCCTAGAAAATTTCATTATTTTCTATCGTTGTCTTATAATTGAAACAAGATACAATAATTTTCTTTGTCTACAATTTTCCAGATGAAAATAAAAATTTTCACATATGTTTAGCACCTCTTGCTGCAAATGTCTTTTAACTCGTACAACTAAATTGTAAAGTGTTTTTAAGTGAAACAAACAAAAAAAAAATATTTTTTTTAAAAATCTGCCCTCTTAAATAAGAAAATTAATAAAAAAATGTTACATGAACTACAAGAAAAAATTTTTACTAAAAAACATTTTCTATTTAGCAATATACAAATTAACACAATGCAAATGCAGGGAAATATAGGTCAAACTATACAAGTACTTGCAACAAATTGTGTTTTGTGCTGTTTCGTAATTTTGTTTTTTGTTTTTGTTCATTTCATTTGAATTGTGTACAGATGCACTTGTTTGAACTATAACTTCAAGGCAATTCATAAAAAGGTGGGTGGGTTGCTTTAAAAAATAACAAAAAAATATTGTTTCACATCTCAAAAATACAAACGAAAACTGATTTGAAGTGTCAAAGTTTCTTTTGTGTATTTTTGAATGAACATACATATGTCTGTATGTATGTAGATATATGTGAAAATTTTTTTAAAAGTAATTAAAAACTAAAGGTGTTATAAGCTACAATATCAATATTTGCTGGCAAAAAAAGTATTTCAATCTCATATGCAAAGTTGAAAAGTTTATTTTGAATATTCAAAAACTATGAAACATTGAATGAGATTTGATGTATGTAGGCAAAAAGCAAGGAAGGTGTGATTTGGTTGGTTGCATAGCAAGGAGAAATTATCGCTTTTTGTAGTTTTTTTATAGTGCCACAAGAGTATGAAAATAATTTTTTTATTGTTTTTTCATTTTTGATTTTATGTTTTCAAAACTTTTTTAACCGCTACCAAAAGGCAAAAAATTGTCATTACTAAAATATTTTATGTAATAAAAAAAGCGAAAACTCAAAACAGAATCTTTAAAAACAGACAGATAATCACCTTCCTTATATTTTTTTATTTCATTTGAATATGTAAAGGATTAAAACAAATTGTGAAAAGACAAAAAGATCAAAATGATTTTTCCACAATAAAATTATGCACATTAAAAAAACAGCACAACTATTGTCGACAACAAAAGTGCTTTGATTTTGATTTAGATTTTTTATTAAGCAATGCGTCGTCCTTCCTATGAAGGTTTTATCTCCTGCTGACATGGTTTGGCCGCATCTACTTTATACGTAGGTAATAGATATGTTAAATAATTAGTATTACAAGTACTTTTCTCTCTCAGAGGACTGTTAATATGGTCGTTATTAAGATTACGAACATTTACGATAAATCTTGGATTCAGTCGAGTTAATAATGCTTAAAATATGGCTTCTTCATATTTCAAAAATCGTAGTATAAGTCGTTATGCAAAATTCTTAGTATTTTTTTCAGACGATTTTTGTAGATGACTTAACTAAAAGAACTAAACAAAGGTTGTTGAATTTATTTTGATTTAAATACTTAGACTTGATAGTTTTTAGAAGTGTAGCCTACTTGAAGGTAATTTTAACATACTTATATTCTTATATTTTTAAAGGTATTTATCCAAATTTTTTTGTGACAAAAGAGGAAGTTGTGCTTGTTGATACTTGATTTTTTCTACGGGGCTGTAGTCTGGTAGAGGGCTATGAGCTCAGGCGTAGTGCGCTCACGGGTCGAGAGGACCATGCGCAATATGGCGATCCTGATAACGGGCGCGATGAGATCGACACCGACGAAGTCGCTCTTCACGATGCTGAACTGGCTCCCGGCCGACCTTCAGGCGAGGGAACTGGCGCTTAATACTGCGTTGAGACTACATGCTGTGGGTGGTTGGAGCCACAGGACATGGGGTCACGCAAACATCATTGAGACTATTGACTTCGGTCTGACGCTCATTGACTACTGCACCCCAACACCTTTCCTTCGTATGAGCTTCTCCTTCATCATCTCGGAGACTGGCACGGAGGAATACATCTCCTCTGGGGATAGTGACCTGGATGTGTACACGGATGGGTCAAAGAGGTGCACAGGTGTTGGTGGGGGAATTTTCATCGCACGGATGGAGATTCGGATGTCATTTCGTCTACCCGACGAATGCAGTGTGCTACAGGCCGAAATATCGGCCATCATGAAAGCGATAAACTGGCTGCGGTACTACAGGATATTCGGCAGGAATATTAGAATCTTCACCGATAGCCGACCCGCCATCAGATCCCTGACTGATGTCTACTCGACATCGCAGATTGTCCGCGAATGCCGCACGTCCTTGAACTGGATGGCGAAGCATTCAAACATCACCCTCATATGAATGCGGGGACACGGGATCAACACTGGCAACTATGTTGCCGACGGTCTCGCCAAGGATGGCACGGAACTCGGGGAAGATGTGATCGACCATTCTGCGGCATCTCTTTCCCTGTCTGCAAACGTCGCACAAAAGCGCACTTTGGCTCACTTGCTCAGGCTAGATGGTCTGGCGAATCTGGATGCGTCATAACGAGGCTTATATGGCCGGAGATCGATGCGCGACGCACTGCACATCTTCTGGACCTGGGCAGAAAGCGGCTAAGGAACATGGTGGCTGCTATCACCGGACACTGTCGCTTTGGCAGACACGCGGAAAGGATTGGACTTCCAGTCAACGACTTCTGAAGAAGCTGCCACGACGCAGAGGAGGAGAAGACCATGCATCACCTCCTATGCCTCTGCCCTGTACTGGATAACGTGCGGGAGACCTATCTCGGAGCACGCAGATTGCATGATCTGTCGGATCTAGCCGGGACAACTATCGCCAACTTGGCGTCCTTTGTAAGGGACTGCGGTTGGTTCGGCGACCGAGACCCGGACACAACGGCTGCCGCCGCTGTGGCTATACGACCTGAACGATGAACCTCTCTTTCAAGTCCAGATTCTCCCTTCTATCATATTCTCATTTCTTATGATCTATCTCTTCTCTTTTCTCTCCTTTTCTCTTCACAGGTATCACAAAGGGACCGGATGCAACGGACCCAAGTAAGCTGCGTCTCTATCCTTCCTACGCTGCTGCCTACTCACCTAACCTAACCTGATACTTGATTTATACTTTCCTTTTCCCGGGGTTATTACATATGCATTATGATGATAAAGTCCCATCTTGGTGCTAATGCTCTCGGGGATAAAAGGCTTGCCTTAGCCCCGGGTGGCTGGGCGCAAACTGTTGATTCACCAGAATCTTTCTGGTACCACGGAACTAAGTAGTTATTGGTTGAGGTCCCTTTGGGGTTCACGTGGTGGCTGTGGTTGTGACCTTAATTTTGAATTTGTAGGAAGAGGCATCAATTCGTGTTGATGTTTTTCTTCGGCTTATTTTGAATGGTTGAACATACATCTTTTTGGGTGTTACTAATAACACACGCTGCACAAAAGACAACCGGAGTCTTTGACTAATGCTTGTGCTAGTGACAGACTTCGGTTAGCCGGTTAGGCATCAGGTCTGACAGCAAAGGGATCTAGATAGATCAAGCTCTCGAGCAAAGTGCCTACTCTATTATCCTGAATCAAAATCCTTGGAAGTCACACATGGGCGATAGTTAAACACATACATTTAACTCGTGGTTTGATCACTGTCAGGTTATATCATTGTTAGTGACACAAATCAAATTTGCAGTTATACCTTCCTACAGTTTAAGTACAAGGATAGACTTATTTTAAAAGTTTACTTCAGAAACGAACTGTAGAGCTAAAGAACAAATTTTTTCAGTAACGTGTAGTGCAATTTAATGGCTAGTCAACTACAAATAAATATCTCGTTTTCGAAAAAACCTATGTTTTGTGCAAAATTACGGTAATCGGAAACTAATATCAACAGCACATACTTGACTGTTATGTAGACAGAGCTTGGATCTTTCCTGAATTCTGTCGAGTAGTTCTAAAATATACTTTAAAACCGGCCCATTTATGAAAGTTCGGTTAGATGATATAAAAAACTTCAGATGTAGAAGAATTTTTCTCACACATTTTTATAACACTAAGACTTTTTATTGCTTTTTCTTTTGATAAAATAAATATAAATTAAGTCTAACAGATATCCACGGTACTTTTATGCAAACCAAAGGTTAATTGTAGCAATTTCGTAATTGCTAACAACTTTTAATTTAGGCTGCGTATTTTTGAATTCATAATCATATAAATATGTTAAGGGTTTATAATCATTTATTATAAATAAGGAAATTTTAAAAGCTCTTTTGTTTAATGTCCTGAAAATAACCTACAATAGTTTTGAACTTGTTTTGGTATGAATATGCAGCCAGACATGAAGTCATATGATTTTTGTAAATAACATGGTTAAAATGGCAACTTACAATAAATTGCTAAACTTAGCGTGTCTTTTGATATTTTTAAGAAATTTTCAAAATCAAGATCTTTAAGGACTAAAACATTGTTAATGCAAACAAAAACGTGTTTAGATATATATGTATATACACATATATTTATAGGTTTAAACACATGTTTATACATACACACATAAATATAAACAAACGTTAACATGTATTCTTACATTTATTATGTTTGATTTATATTGTTTTCATATGTAGTTACAAAAAAAAACACAATTTAACACACATTGTACACAAATTTCACTCATACATGAAAATAGACCAAGATACGTAACCAAGTATGTATATTTGTTTCTAAACAGTTGCACTAGGGTATAGTAATTTGAAACAACATGTGAGTTTTTTAACAACAAAGAAGAAAACTATAAAACTCAAACAAGTTTTTTTATGCACAGCATTGCATCCATTTCGTCCTTTTATTATAGCTGCAGTAGGATAATGTAACATGTTACATATTTGCTACGCAATGCTAACAATGCTCCCTGGGAATTGTTTACTGGATGACGAAATTAGAGAAACAGAACATGTTTGAAAATGTGCTCAACGACATGCTTTTAAACTATAAAAAAAACAACATGAAAAATGCAAATGAAACAAAATTAAATATTTTGCAGGTTAAATATGTTTTTTAATTACAAAAAAAAAAAAACAAATAAAAAAAACAACTATAATTTTAAATTTCTTTTTCTCTCTTTCTATTTTTTACAAATTTCCTTGTGTCTCAGAAAAAGTGAAATAAAAATTATGCAGGATTTCCCTTTTTTACAACTTGTTTATATGCAAAATTCTATTAGTTTTCACTTCCTGTTTTCTACTACTACTACTTGCTTTTCTCTTTGTTTTTCCTCAATCCATTTTTGTTTTTGTTGTCTATTCTCAGCTTTTCAACTACTTTCTTCTCATTTTCTCATATTTCGCGTTAGTATTTAAAATCATATGTTTTCACTGCAAAGAGTTTAAACTTTTTTTCTATTTTTATTTGCAGCCCTTAAATATGTCCTTTCAAAAATCAGTATTAGAAACGTTTACTAATTGAAACATCTCTTTGGAATTTTCTCTTTATTCCATAATATTTTTAAAAGAGCATTTGTATTGATTTTGTATGTTAATTTCTATTTTTACTGGTGGTGAGTTTTTCTCATTTTTTCATATTCACCATGTTGTTTAAATATAAAGTATATTTTTACTTTTTCTTGGTAAGCACTTCAATAAAATATTAAACTAAAGTTTAAATAATAAATGAAAGGTATTTTTAGCAATATTTTTTAAAAGATATTGCAAAACTTTAAATCTTTTAGAATTACATAAATGTTCAGTTATAATAGGAATAATTATCACAAAACTTCTAAAAGTTGTTTAAGCTTAAAAATATTTAAGTAAACACACATTGACACATCGAAAAGAAGGATTTGATTATTGTGTTTTAAAAGCATTTACTAATTTTTAATTTTTATTTTTTGTCAGTTATTTTCTTTCTTAAAAGTTAACCTTAATATTGTTAATCTATTTCAAATAAACATGAGAACTTTTTAAAGCCACCTCTCTCTCCACTATCTAATTGAACCATTGACACTGATGTTTTTATGTTTATAAAAAGAGATCCAGTTTGCAGGGTCAATGCCTTTAGATTTTATTTTTTAATTTTTTTCATAATCGACTAACCTACAATAATTTTAAAAGAATACAGTTTTGTTAGATGCCAGACCATTATATTGATATGGCCTGTTTATTCTATGTGATGCACAGCTTGGTTTCGTTGCTGATATCGTTTATTTTAAATACCAATCAATTTCAATGTAGAAGAAATTCTTTAGTTAAATTTTATCCTTCTAAACCTGTAAAAACTATTGCTTCGCCGTTAGCAGGTTTGTAAGCGAATGTCAAGGTACTATTGCTTACAAACCTATTAACGTTTGGCATTATATTTCCCTTTAAATGCTTTTTTCAGCGCAGTGAATATGTAATAAGTTCGTACACACAAAAAAAAACATGGTTGAGTATGGTTACGGTAATATGATCACAGACAATTTTAAAATTCTATGATTACTGAAATCGTTATTTGATTGACACAATCATAATATGGTTGTAGTCATATATTACGCCAATACCATGATCATATTATGGTTGCGAGAATCATTATATGGTTGTGAAAATCATTATATGATTGTATATAAACTATAAACATGGTTACGGATAATCATATATATGTAACCCGGCCTATGAAAAGGTGGCTTATGTTTAAAAATAAATTTTTCCCCTTTTTTTTTGGTATCGATAGTTTTTGAGACGCTCTTTCACGTGGTGAAAACTTGAAAGTCCTAACTTGCTTAGAAGTGTACTAAGAATGTAGAGAAAGAAGAGCACAAATGAAAGAAAAACAGAATTGTTTATCTTTAACAGCTGTTTCTCGCAATTTCTTTTTTGAGTCATAAGCCACCTTTTCATAGGCCGGGTCACATATGATGCCTCTAGAATATATGATAACTATAATTAAAGCCTGTAGGCTTTTGTGGCATTTGTAGTTCTATTTTAGCTATTTTTTATTGCATTACCCAAACCTTTGATATATCGTGTTTGTATGTTCGGTTCTCGTCATAAAATTAAAAATGTTTTTTGTCACTGACATACAGAAGTGCTTTTTAGTATGCATCACTGTGTTACAGCCAAACCTAAATCAGAACGCTAAGCATTGTCTAGATGTCAAAAAATCCCATGCCAACACAAACTGTATGAAGCAAACCAAAATATTGCTGCGTAAACGCTTTGCAATTGGAAAATCCGATATTGACATCACGTTAGGTTTATTATTGCTGTAAAGTAATGCTATTTTAGCTCTTTTTACTTCAAATCTAGCGGTTTCCTCACTGTTTCATTCTTATTTGGGTTTATTTTGTTTTAAAGTTAAGTTAACATTACTGTTAATGACACTGCAACGTCAACAATAGACGCCAGTCAACGCAACGCTCAACGCTTATTTAGGTTGGTCGTCTGTCAGTCAATATATAAAAATTAAAAAAAAAAAATTATTACAATTGTAAAGGCAAATTATATGTGCTTACTCTAAAGCGCGTTCGTATGCCAATTCTGTTTTTACACGGTTTCGATTTAACACGGTTTGAAAATAAAAAAAATTAAAACATTTTTACACGATTTTACTTCATTTAGCACGATTCCAAATGTTTGGCCATCATTTTTTTTTTGTCAAATTTAATTTTTGCGAAATGTGTTCATATCATAAATTTAGGAAAATTCCCTTTTTGTGGATACAAGCAAATTATTCCAGCGATGATGGTGATTTTATATGCATTTGAAACAAGCGAATGCGAGTAACTGATGATGACAGCAATTACATTTATTTTCCTGTATTTATGATTGCCATTTTAATGAAAAATAAAATTAAAAAATCCTTGTTTTAAAATAATTTCCTTATCTCTAAGGAACCAATCACCTATTTTTGCATACAATCAATGACTTTTTTATACGGTTTTTTACACGGTTTTTTCTGGAACCAACCTACCGTGTTAAAACAGAATTAGGTGTATTCGATTATTTTTTGCTGGGAAGTCTCTTTCTGCAAACTCTATCATGCTTTAAGATACATATGAGCATACAGACGAAATAAAAAAAATAATATCTTTTTGGGGTAGTGGAATAGAAAATATATGGAAAGTTGAATCGAAAATTTTAAGGCTAAACAGAAGTAATTGCTAAACTGGAAATACTCTCTGCCACCAAAATGTTCAGAATACAAAATTTTAGTTCAAAAACATAAAAACATTTTTAATATTAATTTGCCTTCTTTTTATAATTTATTTTACTTTTACCAAGGAAAAGCAACTCGATTTCCAAAAGCAACAAGATTTCCTTAAGTGACCATATATTATTATTTTTATTATATATATTATATTACTTCTGAAAACATTCGTATTTACCAAAGAGCAACTAAAAAAAAACTGATCTCCAGCACTTGGTCTTGGTTATTGCACTCAATAAAAAATATTTTAAGTATTTTTGCAAACTCATCAAACAACTTCTTAATTATGAAAAACTGAAAGTTCTTTATTAACAACAATTAAAACCAAAGATAAACAAGACTAACATTCAACTTTCCTAAGAGATGAGCTAAAGAATTTCTTGACAAATTAACCTTAGAATGGCCTCGAATTAAGAAGACAATAATAATGAAAGAAGTTAATACATAATCATACACATTGAAAAGAATATGCAAAGTGAAGCACGAAAAAGAACATATTTGCCTGTTTAATTGCTAAACTAATAATATTCAACGTCTTAACGAAAGACTGAAGATGATTTGGAAACAAACGTTTGCAAATGTTTTTAGAAATAAACACATAAAGACGAACACACACAAACACACATGTGGCTAAAGTAGTAAAAATAACAAGCAATTAGTATTTTTTTTAATATGCGGCATTTGTTGAAATATTAAAACAAATGATATCTTTTCAAAAAAAGAAAAAAAAAACAATTAAATACATTCAGACACACTACACTTGCAGCCTATGAGGGAGTCAGTCATCATGTCATTTCCAAGCGTATGTGCTGGTAATGTGTAAAATAAAAGAGTCCACTGCCATTGTCTCAAGTAGTGGGGTCTGAGTGAGAGAATGAGTAAAAAGAAATAATGTTTTCTAGATTAAAAACGAACATCAACAAAATAAATAAATATAAAACCATAAAAAGGGGAAAGGAAGAAGACCAACTGACGAAAAAACAATTATTAATTCACATGCTACAACATAAATAAACAAAACGAACTCTTGGGTTTTAAAGACGATGAAAGGGTGGCTGATTTAGGGTGTCATGGCAGAAAGGGAAAACATTGAAACTGTAATAGTCATATTTGAAATAGCAAGGGAAACGCTATGATAGCAACATTTATTTTTATTTATTATCAACACAATTTAACATTTTAACTTTAATAAAAACAATGGCACAAAAATGTTTTGAATGTCATGAACTTGTCTGTCAAAAACACAACAAAAATTTAAATAACTGGACGTGGAAATACGACTATCACTACTACTTCTACTACTTTAAACTGTCTGGGATTTAAGGTACTTCAGGGATATGTAGATATGGAGATACATACACATACCGAAACATACAATACTCCAGAGCACAGACTTTGTATGGCTAAAAGCAGAGTAGGAAAGGAAAGGCGTCTTTTACAATCGTGGTAAAATTTATAGTATATATCCAGATAAATATATAAAATTCATTTATATTATCTGGGTTTAAAAAGAACACCCCCTTAAACCAGCCAGTAGAGTGATTTTCCGCCAGGCCAGGCTGGAAGTTGCATGTTCAACTCCCACCAGAAACTTTGGCCAGACAATGCCAAAGACCAGTCTACTCGACTAATTTACTTGCTATTTATATAATGTTTAATTACAGAATAATATAAAAAAAAAAAAATAAATAAACAAATCAAAGTTCAAAAAGAGATGAAAACTAAACAAATAACGAAGCAAAAAGGGCATTCTAATGCAAAACACATAATTGTCATTTAAAATATGTTACCTTTTGGTAAAGCTTTAAAAGCAATTAAGCAAATTACATTTTCTATTGCTCTTAATGCCGTACAATGATTCAAATTATTTAAGCAACAACAACAACAACATCTAGACAACGTAATTTTGCTGTCAGTGCGGGTAACCAAAAGAAAATCTAATGGCTCTGCATCAAAAGGATAATATAAATGACAAGTGTTTTAACATAATGCTGCCCTTATGAGTCACACTATTGATGCCTCAGTAGAAATTCGGCACAACCAATTTAAGGATCTATTTAAATTATAAACAGGATTGGAATTTTGAGGAAAGTGTAAAAAACTCCATTAAAACCAATATAATTTGTGCCATCCCTTTAATACGTGATCTATGCGTCAGAAGATTTGATCATTATTAATTTTTAAATCAATTAATGATTTATGCCCCTTTCCCAAACAAAATGTCAATAAAATTCAACAAAGTTTAAATGAATCGTTTAGATGATTTTATACATTTAATGCCTGTGAATGCTGCATTCTGTCTGTACATGCGGTACGTGGCAGACAACTACTGCAGTATTAAATGTTGCAAGGATGATGGCGATGTCCATGATATAATGTTGTAGCATCTGCTTATTATGGTTTCATATAATAATTGTATAGTAAATTTTACATGAATACCTAAAAACACTAACAAATACACACACACACCCATATATAAAATCACGTGACAAGTGTATATTTACATAAAGGATAAAACATGATGATGTTCATATGTCGCACTTGAAAAACAAAACATCAGCAGAGCTTAACTTTTGCATTTGCAGGAACACAACAAAAACTATGTTTTTTTTTACTTTACTGCGGCACTATGCCACCATCAAAAATGAACACATCACAGAAATACAAAAAGAAAAAAAAATGATATGAAATAAAAAAACACACAACCAGGATCAGAGCAATTATTATTGTGTCTATCTACAGGATGATTAGCTTTCAAATGACTTCTCATCCTTTTGTTTTTTTGTTTGTTATTTTCATTTGTTCTGAATCTCAACTTGGGTAAAATAAAATTTGCATATAAATGTTGTTTTCATATATCCTTTCCCTACTTTGTTCTTCGGTTAAAACATTGTCATCAAGTTGTGCTAGTGGCAGTTACAAGTTGTATTCAAGCAGAGAAAGATTTAAAATGATAAATTGAAAAAATTTTAAAAATGTTGTTGCACATAAAAGTGAAAAAGGAAGATTTATTTTAAATTTTGCATAAATTTAAGAAACTTGGAAAGTAGTAATTTTGCTTTCAGCAGATAATTTAAAGCATGTTTTTATTTAAATATTTATATATGAAAAAGATTTAAGAAAGACAAAATAGACAAGTAAAATAATTTAAGGCTATAAAACCAAGTTAAAATAAGAAAGAAAGTAAGCTTAAAGCTCGAAACTTGATTACGATTTAACACAAAATCCTTCCTATTTCAAACATTGAGTTTGTTAAAGTGTGATATCATGCAGCGTTGCCAGGTTGGCCTTGTTAAGGCCTAATTTAACATTTTTAATTGCCTTGGAAATTTTTGTTAAGCTTTTAGATTTGTCCGTATGTAATCTTTTAAGATGTTCAAAATCTTTTAGTCTTATTTTTTTTTAATTTATTCGAAACATATAAAAACGAAGGATTTTTTAACTGACATAATTTTTCTCTTTGTCTAAATGATATGAAATGAAAAAGGCATTAAAAGCAGGATAATTCATAAAACATCAATATGGTTTCAGTACTGTCATTCATTATTAAACCTGACAACACATGTCCCAAGTATTTATCAACCATTAATTTTGTCTGCAGATTACGTCAAGCCCCAAATGATTTATTTAACTTTGGAAAGGTTTTCACAAATATTTATGCCAGCCTCTTTCGCGCAAGGTGTACGCTATACTCTCTATAGATCTTAGACTTCGTATTTATTAAACAAACAATGGTAACCCCCTACACAAATGTAAAACCGCTACAAATTTTTGCTATTAATGTTTAACTTGGTAGCAGCCGCCTTAAATAACGAATAATGTTTAAGTTTTTTTTTTAATTTTACATGTTCCCACCCTCTAAGAATTAGTTTTATCCTAAAAATCACAACTTTTTGTGAATTTACATTTAAATAAATCCATTAGAAATTGGTTAAAAAAAAGTTAATAAATTATATTTTGATTTATTTCATACATTTGCCAAAGCAACTTAAAAAACTGAATTTATTTTGTTATTTGTGTTGTTTAATTTATTTAAATTTTTTTTATAAATATTCTTACAAATGTCCTCGAGGTTATATTTGTAATAGTTCTTTTTTGTTTATAAAATTTTTAATGAAATATATATTTATTGCAAATGCTATTTATTAAGCTGAGAAGTTTCCATTAATTTTATTGTTGTTGTTTGCAATATGAGTGTTAAGTGTTTTTATGTACTTTTAATTTATTTAGCAAAAAGTTATAAAGTTTTAGTATTTTCAAATATTATGGAGTATCGGAAAAAAGGATGGAAGATACTGAAATGGTATTATCCCATTCAGAGAGGGAAATCTAGTGGAAAAATTAAGAGTCTCGAAAGTTTGAAATGCTTTTTTTGAATTTAATTTAAAAAAAAATAATGCAAAATAAAATATTATATATCAAAGGAAATAATGAAAAATAATTTTTTTTTTTTATAAAAACGCCAAAACAGGTTTGCAAGCAAACAGCTGGGTTGAAGCAAGTCATTGTTAGTTGTCTACTGTAGAAACAGCTCATTCAGTTTATAACACAAGCACAGATTAATTTGTAATTGTACAAAAAAAAAACCAAAATGTTAACATGTTAAAGAATAAATGTTTGAATAAATAGACAAGCTATAAGCCTTTTTCTTTGTTTTTTTTTTATATTCAATATTAATAAATAAATGTAAAAGTAGTTACTTTGTCTTTTGTCTATTTATTCAAACATTTATTTGAACAAAAAAGGTCGACAAAAACTACTTAACATATTAAAGAATATTTAAAAAAGGGCAGGTAGATGTCTATTGCAATCCATTCAGCGATAAAAGTACGTTTTCTGTGTTCATAAGCTTTGAACTTCTGCCTCGGTTGAGTCTTGTACGGGTGTAGGCCCAAGTCCCGATGCTAAATTCGCCAAGCAAAGAATTCTGCAATGTGTCGTGTTTTTATGTACAGCGAGGAATCGATTGGCTTTAGTTCCCTTGGAGACTTTCAAGAACAGCGGAAATGTTCTTGGCTGATCTGGCCGTTCTTCGAAAAAAAAACCATCATAAAAGCCACAGGCAACCATCATCTATCTACCCGCACCAATTGCATTAGTCTTAATAAAATTATTTCTAAAATGTTTTTTTTTTTGTATTTAAAATTTAAGAATTTTTGTCATATTTTTATTATTTATTTAACTTATTTTATTATAAAGTTATAAATGAATTTTATTTTGGCTTAAAGTTCTTATATTTTAAAGGTGTGATATGTTGAGAATGTTATTATTTTCATTTAAAAATTCAGTTTCCCATATGATATTAGCCGAGTGGAATGCATTTTCGAAACCAGCTACGATTTCATCGTCAGCACTCTTTACCTCATCGGTACTACTGTTATTGAATGTAAATTTTATCTATTTAAGCTACAATATTGCAGAAACAGCCACTGGAACTTGCTCTCTCATATAATCAATGTTGAGGTGAGACAGAACCATATTTACAATTGATAATATCATATGGGAAACTGAATTTTTAAATTAAAATTATAACATTCTCAACATGTCACACTTTTAAAATATAAGAACTTTAGGCCAAAATAAAATTTATTATTAAATTGTTGAGAATTTTTGTTATAAATTTCTTTAACTTTCGCAATCCCCAATGGGTTAATTTTGCCTCATATGTTTCTCTAGGAAGGAGAAAGTACTGCTGATGCGGGATTTATCACATACAAATTGTTTGCAATGCATATTCAATTTTTGTTCTTTTTTTTAATATTTGGTTGGCAAATTTCTGTTTTTGTAAACCATTTAATATAGTTTTGTCGGTGTGTGTGTTTTCATTTGTTTGTTTCACTCTTTTTTTAATTATGCAAAAATCAATTACACTTTAAACCAAAATTTATTTTAACACAAACATACATCATACAGAACATACACATACACTCATACAAATAAAAGAAAATATACATACATACATACTTATGAATGCATATGTGTGGAAATATTAAATAAATATTGAATTGTAATTTATGGTTAATTAAATAAATTAAAACCATAGTGGTTGTATTTTAAAAATATACAAAGAAAACAAGAGATAAATAAAACTCAAAGGAATACTTGAAATACTTTGAGTATATTAAATTGAGCTTGAAGAGCTTATTATAAAAAAAATCATTGTGGAAAATAATAAATTTAAAAAAATTTAAAAATTTAAATAGCGGCTTCATTAAGAACTTACCATTATGTCCTGCATTTGTTATGATCACCCAAAAATCAATGGTTTTCTCTGGACCCAATTCTTCATAGTCCCACTTCTTTTTGACACGCACAGCACCATTTGTTTCTACCGTTACCCAGGGATTTTCATCGCGTATCTTGAAAGTCTCCTTGTCAGTTTCCTTTTCTAACTGAAATACCGATTTGCCTTCGGTATCACCATCGGCCTCGGTGAATTCAATACGTTTGGTGGGTCGTACGGCTCGTGTGACACGTCTCTTTTCACGATGATGAGAATGTTCATTAACTGCATCATGCTCAAGATGTTGCATAATAAACGAAACCGGTTCTGGAGCTAAGAATTCAACCAACACTTTAGCTGGCTGGGAGCTTACCAAACTGGGATAACGCAAATCATGAGCCTCAATATCTAGTAGCAGTTCCATTGTGGGCGGTTGGCCCACTAACATAATTTCACCAGTTTGTGGCACAATTATAACAGTATTACTGGGTTGCTTTAAACGGTAAGCAATTTTATCGCCATCAGCATCAGTGGCCTCTACTTTTCCCACTATACTAAATCGCTTCCATGTGGTGGAAGAGTTGCTATCCAAATCCGTTGACTTTTGACCAGCTATGGCAAATTTATAATCATGAGCCTTAAATATGGGCCTATTATCATTCTCATCCAAAATTGTGACTTGTATTTTTGAAACAGTTTTATCTACATCTTCCATATCAGAAGCCTGAACCGATAAATCATAAAGGGCAGTTTGTTCACGATCTATGGGACGATTGGTTACCAACCAAACACCACTTTCGTCATCACCATCAATGCTAAGACTAGTTGATCTTTCGTCGGCCTGTTTGGCATGGCGACTTTGCAAAGCAAAACTCCCATCTTCATTGCCTCCAATAATCGTATATTTTACCTTTTTAGGTTTTGTCGTTAGTTCGCCATTACTGAATGCCTGCATTAGAGGTATACCTCTCACTCTAGTGCCAGCCGGTTTATTTTCCTTAACCTCTCCCGAGGCATCCAACATGGAACCGGGAAATCTCAGCATATCATTACGGTGCATGACATACAGCTGAATGTTATGAGTTTGTGTTGAGTTGGGAGTTTCTTCCACCACCACCAAATTCACAGGACGATTGACTAGAGGTGATATATCGGAGGTGGTCATAACGACTCCATCTTCTAAGACCGTAAAATACTTGGCGTATTCATTGTCCAGCATATGATATGAACCATGCTGTTGATAGGACATCAAGTGACCAGAGGATAAAGACGATAAGCCTTTTTCAGAGGAGGCATTAAAGTTTACCACAGGTTTTGTCTTAAAACGTTTTATACTAAAACCAGGATAAGTATCATGGGGTAATACTAGGGACATATCATTATTACTACTACCACCACTGCCGGCCAACATGCGTGCTGCATTGGCAGCCGTTAGGCCACTATGTTGTTGCTGCGAATGCGGCTGTGATTTTAGTTGTGAGTTTGAGATCTCTTGAGTAAAAACTTGTTCAAATTGACTATTTATAATTAGTAAAATAAATGCAGAGGCCATTAAAATACGACCGAAAGACCACGACCACGACGAAGGCGATAATGAGAACGACGATAAAGATCGCGAGTACCACGACGTTGTTAATAAAGGAGCAGGCGACGACGTTAAAACTTTTGTTAAATCGCGTTTATCCACTACCGTTAACCGTTGCCTTTTTAGCATTTTTAATTTGTTATCGTTGTTTCCGCCGGCATTGCTAATATTATTATTATTAAGATTTGTAAAACTATTAAAGCTTTTAAGCTTTGAGCGCTTTTTGTGCGCTCGATTTTGTGCCATAATTGTGGCACGCGTTGCTTTTTCTAATGTTTAAAAATTTGTTTGCTTTTTAACGTTTTTTTCTAGATGGTTTTTTTATCAAATTGTTTTTCTAAGGTTACTTAACCTAATTAAATTTAAGTTTTTGGATTAAAATTAACGCATTTTCGTCCTTTAAGAGTAGCGGAATGTCTGCAAAGAAAGAAATAAAAAATTTAATTAGTTAAAGATTTTTAGGGTAACAATGATATAAACATTTACATAAATATAAAGGGTCGTTATTAAAAGTATTTTTGCATTATATTGGCACATTCCGAATGGTTGCCCTGATCGAAATTAAAAAATAAAATATTTTAGTGGTAACTACTTTGAAAAGTGCAAGTAAAACTGTTTAACTTATTGAAAGAAAGTGTAAAAATACAAAATATTTACTTTTGCTATAAAATAAAGTTGCAACTTCAGTCTTTTAACATTTATCTTTAATATTACTTTCACCTAAACTTTTTAACAATTTTTATTAGAACAAACAACCCCCCAAATGAACTTAACACTCTTAAGTATTGTTTTGTCATAAGCATCCAGTGAAATCAATCAATAAGTATTTAATTATTTTCTTTTTCAAAAAAGCAAAGAGAAGCAAATAACAGCGTAAAGATACTGCAGGTATTCTTCAAGTTGATTTCATACTCTATATTATAACTCAAAAACTATAAGTTTAGTTACCAAAAAAAGCACAGCGATGATTATACGAAGACGTCATCGAAGTTATTTGAGAGGGTCAAACAATTAATTGTTCATTAAAATATCATTAGTAATCATTGACTTTATATATAATTTTCTAAACGAAAGAAACGACAGAAAAGTTGTTTCCTAAGTTTTTGTTAGGGATGCCACATGCAATTTTAAAAATTGTAAAATTTTGCGGGTTTCTTTTTTATTGTTTCTTATAAAAAAATTTAAAATTGTTTATTTATTAATAAAATAAACCGTAATAGCTCAATAAAAAATATCGGAAAAATAATGATTTTATTAATAACCCATCCAACCCGTTTTTTGCAATAAAACGTTTTTAAACACTGAGCAAAAACTCGTCATTGATTATCAACAAATCGATGACGTGAAAACGTTTTGTTACCTAGGTA
>NDXZ01007546.1:0-12235 GCA_003055125.1 Paykullia maculata | reverse complement strand
AAAACTGGCAAGATCCATCAATAACCGGCTGAGATAAAGCAAAAAAAGACGACTGCCTCTTTTTTTTAAGTTTTTTTTTTACTTAAATATTATTATATATATATGTGTCTTTTGGGTAATTTTAAAGAAAAAAATGTTAGATTTTTAAGCAAAAAAAAATTTTTTTTCGAGATAGCAAAAAAGTTTTATTTTTTGTTGTTTTTTTAGCACAAAAATGATTATATTGGGGAAAAAAGCAAAAAAAAAAATGATTGTGTATTTTGAAAAAAATTTACTAATATACACACATAGAGAACGTAGTAAAGGGTATATAAGATTCGGTAAAGCCGAATATAGCGCTCTTACTAGCTTTATTTAAACAAGAAAATTTATAATAAATTTTTATCAAAATAAAATATATTAAAACAAAATTTTTTTATATCAAAAACAAAAAAAGAATAAATTGTTCTCTAGAAATAAAATTTAGCTTAAAAAAGTTTTTTAACGAAAAATAATATAAAATTTTTCAGAAATTTTTTGCTAAAACTTTTAGTTGCAATAATTTATAAACAATTTTTAATAGAGCAAAAATATTGTATAAAAAGATTATTTTGTTTTATATTAAAAATTTATCACAACTTCTTTTGTAAGCAAATGTTTATAAAAAATTATCAAAATTTTTACTAAAAATATTATATAAAAATAAAATCGACGGTAATTTGATTTAAATAATTCATCAAAACTTTTTATCAAAAAACAATTTCTTTGAATTGAAAATAAGAAAAATAATTTTGTTTTAAAAATTTTCAAATTAAGGGGAAGTTCTATATTTTTAATGGAAATAGGGTTTGAAAAACACCCACAACACATTAACAGAATTTATTTTACTAATGTTAATTTGAAAAATTGTTTATAATTGTTATATTTTTTAACAAGAGACGTTATTGTTTAAAGTTTTTATGGTTTGTTGTTAGATTTTTAGCTGTCTATATGCTGCATTTCACTGGTTGCTTATACCAGATCATCAGTAGACTTTGAAATTTATTTCTTGAAGAAATTCAAAAAATGTTGTGTGTATATATCAAATAAATCAAATGAGAATTCTGACAAATCCAAAAAACATAAAAAAATTTTCCTCAAGAAACCAACAAACAATTTTTCATATAAATGTATTTTTTTTCTTTTTCCCTTATACATATGGCTAGCCTTTGGTTAACACTAAATGTTACATGTACAGGCTAGCCAAATGTATAAGGGAAAAAGAAAAACCGAACAAATGTATATGAAAAATTGTTTGTTGTTTTCTTGAGGAAAATTTTTGAATGTTTTTTGGATTTGTCAGAATTCTCATTTAATTTATTTGATAACCAAATATTTTTTGAAAAGAAAATTTATAAAAAAAAAATTTTGGTAAGAGGAAAATTTATAGAAAAAACAAATTTTTCAAAGAAATAATATCGTTAAACATACTTATAAAGAGTATTAAATATTTTCTAACAAAACCAAACTTATATTAGAAATTTAATACAAAGTTTTCTAAATAAAGGTTTAAACAAAACTTCTGTGTATTTAAAAGCACCGGCAAAAACTTTAATATTTTTTGACTTAAAGACCTCTGACTCATTTTATATATGTTGTTGTTGTTGTAAAAGCACTTACCTCATGTGTATACATACGTTCATTAATCCATACATACATACATACATACATAAGTATGTAGATGTACATATATACAATAATTTAAACCCCATAAACAGACGCAACGCATAAGTAATATGTTAATTTCTGACATTACTCATACGCTGCGGTACACTAAACTTGTACGTGCTTCTTTATTTAAAAAACATTTAAAGAGGGAATTCATGCAGACAGACACGCACAAGTGAGAAAAGAATGACAATAGAGTAGCAAATTGGAAGAGCAAACAAGCAGAAACAAAACATAATGAAACCGCTATGTGGAAAGTCAAATAAATTTATGTTTAAAGTAAACATAATAAAACTTCTAACAATCCCCTAATAACCACAAAGTCTCAAAAAATAAGCTCTCACATGGAAACAATTACACAAACACACACACCCACAGCCAAATGTACCTAAGAAAAATAAGTTTTCAACAGTAATTTATTGTAGAAAATAACTTGAAAATATTTACGTTTAAATAGAGGAATTCGCAATTCATTAGAAAAGGGAGGCAAACAGAAAAGAAAAGTCTAAATTTTAACAACGCAATGTAAAATAAGGTACTTGTCTGTTTCATTTTATTTACACTCTCATAAAAGTTTAAAGTGTATAAAAAAACAAAACAAAAAATTAACTTAAGAGCTTTAGTAACCTGCAGCCATGTTTCAGACCTTTCTTATGGTTTTGTTAATAACCAGGTTAACATCAAGTGATTGAAGTCTTAAAGGGTATTAACTTGACTTGTTTAAATCAAATAATGTTTTATATAACAAGATAAAATTTAACTCGGATTAAAAAACAGAAATTTCTTTTTGTTTAATTAAATTAAAAGAAATTTAAGTTAAGCAGTATTATCCGTTAAGAATTTAAGAATTTGTCTTTTACAAATTTTAGCATTTGTGACCATGTAACATTACAGTGATAATTATAATGGATTCTGTTTTTGAATAAAGTGTTTTTTAAAAAATATTTAAAAAAGGAAAAATTTCACCAAGGAAAAAGTTTTCAAAATTCTTGAAATATATTTATATACACGAAAGAGAAAATTTATTAAAATTTGATTAAAAAAAATATAAGCCCCTAGTCATAGTCACAAAAAAGTATACTTTTGTTAAAAATATTCGTCAGCAATATTAAAATCAGCTGAACGAGTTCCCACTTGCTCATATTTCGTTACTACTTGCATGAAAACATTTTACGATTTGATGTGTCACATAAAGCTAGTTTAATTTAAAACATACTTTATTTTTGACTTTAATAGCAAAAGAGTTAATAAAAAGTTTTTAATTTAAAATCATCACTATGAATATGGGCCATAATTTATAAACTAAAGTCAATAATAATAATAATAAATTCTGGCTCAAGTTCATTTTAAATTTCTGCATTATGAAGAAATTAATTTTTGTTTGTGATGATTGAAGAATATACTTAAAAAAGTAAGTTTCCTGACACTAAATGGTTGTGAAAAAATTTGCTCTCACTCACCCAGTGATAGAAAATATGAATATCATATCGGCGACTATCCTCAGTCACCATATTCTATTTCCTAATAAACTTTGAGTTAAATATATGTCATTTACATCTAATACTAAAATATCGATCAAAGAGTGCTGATGATGAAACCGTAGTTGGTTTCGCAAATGTATTCCACTCGGCTAGTACAGGGAACTTACTTTTTCAGTATATTTTTCAATTATAACAAACAAAAATTAATTTCTTCGTAGTGAAAAAAATTTAAAATGAACTTGAGCCAGAATTTATTATTGTTAGCTTTAGTTTATAAATTATTTTTTTATTAATTTAAATTTTTAAAGTTCTTAGCTTGAAGCTATCTATCTGCATTTCACTGGTGCTACAACCATCAATCCCATTCATGGCAGAAATGTTTTTCACAAAATATGGCGGCCGTATGGCTGTTTCATCATCTGACCACGTTTAAACCAAAACTGACTAATAGTTGTTTTTTTGGTTAAGATCCAACCAAACTTGTACATTATACGACTCACTAATTTAAACGCCTAAAAGTATGTTGCACATATTTCGTAGGAAAGATGACGGCCGTTTGGCAACCACAAATGACGTCGTTACGCGGCGTTGAAGGGTGACTTAAAGCAAAGAGTCATTGTACGACATCGCTACGTAATCGTAGCGTGGTTGGTAAATTTAATAAAAATCTAGGGATCAAAAATATATTAAAAAATGGATTAAATCAGACCGAAATGACTGAAATTGTTTTACCAAATCCAACTATTTAGGTCGCGAAAAAGTCATACTGTGTTGCTTAGATAAATTCTATATTTAATTTTTTTTTTTTTGTTTAAATTTGAAAGAAAAAACGAAAATATATTTAAAATTTTTTTAAACAAAAAAATTGTAATAATAAAAATTTTTTTTTAAATTAAAAAGTTCAACTAATAATAAAAACATAAAAAATTCAAGTTGAACATTTGTCACACAATGTGTTTTAAATTCCCTTTAAATTACAAATGCTAACAAGTTTTTACGCAAAACTATTTTTTGAATTGACAGCGGAGTAGTTGGTAAAATGAAACCATGAACATTAACAAGATGTCTTTAGCATGCTACACATATATACAGTAGTTTGTATATGCCACATTAATAGGGTCAAAAACTTTATGACAAATTAAGAAGAATAACGGATGAGAAACTATTTGCTTTTTAAATAATTATGTGTAAATTAGGGTGCATACATGCCTGTTTTAGAAATTAAAATTCAAATAAATGTTAATGACCTACATTACTTAAACAAATTTTTGCTAATTAAAGAAGCTAAGCAAATTTTAAAACTCTTGAAGAAAAAACTCATTATATAATTTGTTATAAAAAAAAAGTCAACATATAACACACTCATGCCAGTAGTTATTGTTGAAGTTAAGAAAAAAACCCCAGAAAAATGTGTTAAAATAAATATGAACAAAAAACTTTTCTTCAAAATTTTTTTATTTTTTTTAGCACAACCTCAGCAAAGGTAACAAAAAGCCTTTAAAGTCTTTATTTTTATCTTTTTTATTTGAAAAAAAGAGATAAATATGAAAGAGAAGCTAAGGCTAAAGAACAAAAGTTTAAGTGATTAAAAAAGCTTAGAACACAATAGAACTCACTTCTTTTAGCAAGAGAAAAGAACTGAAAGACAAAAACTCGCATTATTACGGTCATTAAACGAAACAATAAAAGATGTCAAGCAAAATTGTTTATAATTATGTACTCTAAGGCATAGGTTTTTAGATATATTTTGCCTTTGTATTCACTGGATTGAATTTAGCCCATAAATAAACATTTTTAAAATAGAAAAGTACCTTATGTGAATGTGTAAGATGTTGTTTTCTGTCTTTGGGGTTATGAAATTTAAAAAAAGGGTTTAAAGGATTTATAAAAAGGAAAGGGCTAAAAGAAGTGAAGGTTTTTACAGTAAATCACCTAAATCTTTCAAAATGTGATAAGCAATGGTCAGTTCTTATAATTTCTTTTAGCATTGACCTTTTTGCTTAAATCAAATTATGTTTTATTGAATTATTTTGTAGGAAATAATTTAAAGCGCTTTGATTATTATCAATGAATTTGGGTACTATTGAATGTTTGAAATAAAATATTTTAATGTTATTTAATTATGAATTCCTAGCAAAGCTAAAAAGGCCGACACAAAAGGTTCAACTTTTTAAATATACTCGCATTAAGGGTGACATTAAGAAGAGCTACATTTTTATGTTAGATCTTGATTAGTTTAATTTAAAATAAATTTTTTGTTTAATTGGGAAGCTTTGTTATTTAGGTGAAATACACTTTTGGTAACTATTTATATTTCTTTAAAAGCCTACCAGCCATATAAACGTTCGATTTATCTGGATTACTGTTATATATTGCCTCAGCCAAAATTTTAAAACTTCTTGCAATAAATATTTATGTTGTTTTGTCTATAAAACTATGTAAATTTTTTCTTATTGCAAACAATGTTAAACAGTTTTCGTTTACAATAACATTATTTCAATTAAAATTTTGTACATATTTGCAAAAAATTCTTATCACAATCCCTTTGAATTTGTTTTTTCTGTAAAATTGTTTCTTTAATAAATAAAAAGTTTATTTATTTATTTAAATTTTATAGTTTTTTTTAATTCGTCCAAAATATTTCTTTTTAATTTATAATTTAAATTATAATATTTTAATAAATGTTTTTTTATTACGAACTTTAATTTGTTTTAAGACAACTATTTTTGGTTTTTGTTCTGGCTCAATGAACTTGATTCTTTGAAATTTTATTTTTTTTATTGTGATAATGAATGAATATCATCTATTTAACTCACAGCTTTTTAGGAAATAGAGTATGGTGATTGCTTGTTGCCATATTCATTTTTCCTTAACAAAATTTACTACAACAACTATTTTTTACTTTTTCATTTATATTATTATTCTTTATTAAAATCACTAGTTTTCATTTAAGTTAAGTTATAAGTTTATAATTAAAAAATTTAAAATTTATCTAAATTTTAGTAAAATTTTATTTGTATATATTTTTTTAATTCTTAATTGCTTACGAATTGTAAATATAGCTTAAAAAAAATCCTCTTATAAAAATATTATTATTATTTAGTATTTTTATACCCTTCACACATACACATATAAGTTTGTCATTCCGTTTGTAATTTCTTCAATATTCATTTCCGACCCTTTAAAGTACATATATTTGGGATCCTTATAGATAGGGAAGTTGATTTAGTCATGTCCGTCTGTCCGTCTGTCCGTGTGTATGTTGAAATCAAGTTTACGTAGCTCCCATAAGCACCCAAGGTTGTATGTGGTATCGAACTTTTGAAAATGCTTTTGAAAAAATCGATATTGAAAACTGGCAAGATCCATTAATAACCGGCTGAGATATAAGCATAAAAAGACGACCACCTCGTTTTTAAAATTTTTATTATTTTTTTTTTGACTAAAAAATTATTATATTTGTAAGTAAGATATGTCTTTTGGGGATATAAACAAAAAAAATATTTTTTTCGAGATATAAGCAAAAAAAAATTATTTTGTTTTGTTTTTTAACACAAAAGTGATTATATTGGGAAAAAAAGCAATAAAAAATGTTTGTGTATTTTGAAAAAAATTCACCAATTTACACACATAGATGACGTAGTGAAGGGTATATAAGATTCGGTATAGCCTAATATAACGCTCTTACTAATTTTATATTATTTTTAAGATTTTTCTTATTGTCTTTTAAGATGAATTTGGCTAAAAATTTTCTTAAAAGAAGATTACATCGTTTTTTGTAGAAAATTTGCAACTTGAGATTTAAAAAGAATTTTTAAATAATTTTTTTTAACATTTTTTCAAAACTTTCTAGACTTTTAAAAAATTAAAAAAATGTCGATATAAATTTGACTTTAGAACAGAGTCTTCCCAAACATCGCACTTGTGCGATGTCTCTCACAGTAATGAAAAGAGCAAAATGTTTAATATAGAATGGAAGAATGTTTTTTTTACCGTTTTAAACGCAAATTGAAACAACAATTAAAAAATGGAAAACACATGAGAAGATAATTTATATTATTATTTAATAAATACATTTACTGCCTGGCCCACGAATGCGAACGATATTTTATTTCAAACAAAAAGTTTAAATTTGTTAAAATATCGTTCGCATTTTGTGGGCCATGCAGTTAGTCTGGTTTAATCATTCATATGAGCAGGTTGTATAGTCACTTTTTACTAAACAACCACATATTATATATATATATATTCAAAACGGCTAGTGTAAGCTTTCCAAAATAAAACTATATTCAGTTATTTTGTTATTGAACATTTCTGAAGTTCGTCAATTTATAATTTTTTATTTGCGATATTAATGAGTCAATTTTAGTTTTGAATCTCTAAACTGTGCCAACCAGTTCAATCACACTTATAAGAGTAGTCGTAAAAAACAAAACCTAATTGGGGAATTCACAAGCCACTCATATGTCTTATGTCCTAAAAATGTAAAATGGTTTAAGTTACTTTTCATACTAAAAGTGTCCGAAAATGATATGACTCTGACTGCTATGTTTATTGTGCTGTCGTAAACTATCCATAGCCAAACAGAAAAAGCAATAACAAAGAACTTATACCATTTTACATTTTTAAGGACATAAGACAATAAGATATCATAAGTTGTTTGTGAATCCTTCAAATGTTTTTCAGTGGAATAAGAAAAGAAAAATTACGCTCAAAATCTCAAAACTGAGAAAAGCATAAATAAATAAAAATGTGTTTGGCGGACCCTGCTCTAGAGCATTTAATTAAAAAAAAAATTTGTGTAAGAAATTTTTAAAACATTTTAGTTCGTATGAAAAGTTTGCTAAAAATTATATATAAAAATAAATTTTGTTTTAGAACAGTAAAAAAAAATTAAAAAGCTAAATACAAAGGTTTGTCATAAGAAAATTTTTTAAAGGTATAGGAACCTTCCGGCTTATGTCCTAATTAAGCTAATGTGATTTGCAATTACTCAGTAGTTGTGTCTTTCCTGTTGATGTCGTTTCATAGCTTCAACTGGGCATATTTATATATTTTTACTTTGTTTTTATATGCAACTTTAGCTTTTGTTTTGAACTTAAGTTTTTATTTTCATCTTGAATAATTAAAAGTTTTTATTAATTTTTCAATTAAATGTTTGTTCTTGCGGCAAATTATTTTTCCCTTCGCATAGGCAGAAAGTTAAAAACAGCAAATTTTCCCCCTTTATGTTTAATTCATGCCAAAGTTTAAAACCTTTAGAGATAATTATCAAAAATATTATATTTTTAGTTACCTTTAATCCGCATTTAACAAAGAGTTAAAAGAGCGAATATTTTGCCTCCAGTATCATGGCGGATGTTTTAGTTAGATTTTGTTTTGTAACTAAACTTTACTTTTTGTAAAATAAAAACAAATGAAATTTTTTTTTTCACTAAATTGGATTTTCCAAACAAATGTAGAGAAAAAAGCCAGCGGTTTTTTTTATTCGCAATATAAATCGTTTAAATTGGAAAAACAAATAAAGGTTAAAAACAGAAAAGAACAGAATGAAAGAAAAAATACAGAACTCTATATACATTTACAAAAACTGGGTAAATAAAAATATAAATAAAATAAAAATGAAAACAATATTGAAATGCATTTTTTTAACTTCTCTAGAATATTACAGCTAAAAAAAATATAGGACAAAAAATTTACCAAACGTATTTGCAAAAAAGCATTTCGTTAAGCAACGGAAATTTCAAATGCAAAAAAGAACATATCCGCTTACATATGTATGTTTTTATGTGATGTTTGTAGAAAAACAAAACCTAAAACAACAAATATAGTTCCAATGTCGCATGTATGCAATTTTGTATTTTTTATGTTGTATACAATACACATTTTTTTGTGCAGAATATTATCACTACGTCCCAACTACCTTGTTTAGTACATTTATTTGTACTCAAGGGTTCACTTTTAATACGCTTTTTTCGAATTTGTATTGTGGTATTGTTGTATATAGCCTTTGTAAATTTATAATTATTCAGCAGTGACTACATTTTGAACTTGTGAAACTAAATTTGATAGCTAAAATGAAAAAAGTTTACAACCACAACTAAACCATACATTTGACAAGAACTATGTTTATCACAATTGAAATGGGTTTCTTTTGGTATCTTTAATTCTATTGATGTCAATAATTTTGCTATCACTAGCATCCATATTATGCTATGTTTTTTACAATCTAAAGCTGATTTTAACATACAAAAAACTAAAAAAGACAGTGTCCATCATTCAACCGTTTGCTTTATTACAACACATAGGGTATTGATCTGGGCTAAACAGTTGCAATAAGACGACATCTAGTTGGCTATTCTCATACGTATTTTAGTATTCGGTAGTTTTATGTTATTTATTTGTGCAATAAATTACTTTTTTAGTTGTATTTTATCGTCTGAAGCACTTCCAAATAAAAAGAAATTAAATTGGTCTTCTTTAAACTGTTTAAAGACATTTTATAAATATATAAGAATATTGACTAGCCCTTAAAGAGAAAGACTTTGGTAATTTTATTATATAAGCAAGTATTTAGGGAACTTAAATGTTTCTGCGGTGGGCTCTAAATCGACCTATATACGCCAGTATCAGGAGATTAAGTTTGAAACATATGATTAAAAATATTTTTTTTCACATTTTATTTTGCCACAAAATAATAAAATTGAAGAGTTTTAGGTGACTGTCTGTGCCTATTATGGCACTTCCTTTCTCTGATCTCATATGAATGTTTGTAGTTGCCAATTTTAACGTTGTTTCACCTTAAGCATAAATATTTTAGGGATTAGGTTTATTAGTAAAAACCACTTTATTTATTTAGATTTGTTACGCCTGTTATTGGCTGAATAATACGAACCTTTTTTTGTTGAGAAAAATATTTGCATTTATTTAATACTTTGTTTTTTAAAATAACAACAACTTTTAATATTTTTTCTGAGAAGCCAAAAAATTGATTTTGTTGTTTGCTAAAACGTGACTTTTTTTAAACTTTTGTGTGTTTTGTTTTACAAAATAATTTTACTGCTGACAGTATAACATGTAGATATGTAAAAGCTATTCGGTATTTTCGAATTTTGTATTATTTCCATAAAAAAAAAAATTTGAAAAATATTTGTTTTGTAACAACCTTAAATTTTCATAGATAAATATTTGAGGGATTCACAAGCTAACTTATGATATTATAATGTCATATGTCCTAAAAATTTAAAATGCTTTAAGCTCAAAAAATTTTAAGTTCTTGGTTTGGATAATTTTAGTGCAATTTATCTTAACTCATAATTTATTGCAATAGAAGAGCATATTACTTTCTAGTTTGAGTTCTAAAATTTTGATATATTTATATTCAGTTTTTTTAAATAAAGAATATAAAATGGAAAAAACTAAAAAAAATATTATTAGAGAGCCTTATTAGAGAAATCTACAAATGGCCTTATCGCCGATTATGATTTTTTGATGGGTTACACGCCCAGAGCGTTGCCCGAACAAAATATTTTTTTTGATCAAACAATTTTTATTATTTGCACATGTTGTTGAACTTCATAAAGTTTGAAAGTTCGTTTTAAAAGTAAAAATAGTTAAGTGCACAAACGAACTTACCTAATTAAAGAAAGTTTAAAGTTCCATATTATTAATAGTCCCCATTTACAAAGCGGTCACCGACATCAACAAAAAAAATCAACAAAAAATCGTTTAAATACCACAAAATTGCATTAAGCCCAAAGTTAAAATAATCACTAAAATACGAAAAATCACTAAAACAATTTCTTTGCTAAAGTTTTATTTACATATGTTTATATTTTGCTGTAGTCGCTTTAACTTACTTTTTCTTTTTGATTAAATATTCTATTTGATAACATAATACCAACCGCTACTTATGTTAAAGCAAAAAGCTTTTTCAAATTGTCCAATGCTTGTTTTGTTGTATCAAAAATAAAACAATTGTTCTTGTAGCTGGAAAACAGTACTTGGTTTTTTTAAATGTGCCCCGTTACTGGGACTTTCGACTAATATTTTAATGCAGTGTAAATAAGATAAAAAATTCTTATATACTCGCGACCCCTTTATTTTGTTATATGTGTGTAAAAAAATAATATATTTTCTCCAGAATAAAAAAATCCTGTCATATCAAATAGCAAGGGAGTATAAAAATAAAATGTTTTCAAATTTTCTCGTAAAAGAAAGTTATGAGAAAAATATGAAAAAGAGCAAAAAACAATAACAAACAGGAAAAATTCATTTTTTTGCACAATATAATCTAAAATCATATTCAGGAAAATTAATTGCGTAAAATAAAAAGTCCATTTATTAAGAAAAGTAAATGAAATTTACCTTTAAAAATATTTAGATTTTAAATCGCCCGTCAAATAAAAAAAATTAAATAATGATTTTAGACCAAACAACAATGCAGACGAAATATAAATGCTTACTGTATATAAAATTCTGCCAAAAAATATGACCTCCTTCTTTAAAACTTCCTATTTAAATTACAGTTCTTATTGGCATAATAACCACGAATTGTTTAGTATTCTAATTAAAGCAACCAAAAATACCTATGATTAGCATAATCAATGATGAATCACAGTGAAAGTTATAAAAATTGTTAGCCGCAAGTATGATTTTAATTTGTTTTCTTATTAAGGCTTGTCTGAAAGGTAGCAACATATTTCTAAAAAAATACTATCTTTCACACACACACCCTCACACTGGAAATTTTAATATTAATACAAATGTCTACACTAATTATAAAGACAATTAACATAATGTTGCACGAGTGCTTTGTAAAACCCCTTAAAATGCCAAATAACTTGTTTCAGAAATTTAATAACATTCAAATGGGAGACATTCTTTATAAAAGAAACTATTTTGGAAAAATAAGAAGAAAAGACAGGCAAACTAACGTAACACTCTGACTAAAAACAAAAAAAATTATTAAAAAATAAAAAATAGAAAATGCGGTTGAGACTTTTAAAATAGAAAATTTACATTATTAAAAAATCCCTATATATATTATAAAAATGAGGTGTAAGTTT
>NDXZ01007537.1:0-11138 GCA_003055125.1 Paykullia maculata | reverse complement strand
TGTTATTTTAAAACAAAAAACGTACGTATTTGTTATACATATATTATTGTGCGGTGTTGAATTGAAATATTTTTTTGAATTATTATTATTTTTTTTTTTAATTTTAATTATTAATTATGTTTTTACAAATATAAAATTTCATATCAAAACAGTATTTAATATTTTTTTATAAATCGATTGTTTTTTGTTGTAATATTGTATTTGTGTATTTTAAATATTTTTCTTTCATTTGTGTATTCTTTGTTTTAGATTTTTAATATTGATTGATTATTTCAAAAAAATACATACATACATATGTATGTACATATATAAACATACATACGTATGTATCTAATGATGTACATATGTATATGCATACATATGTATTTTTATACCCTTCACATATGTGGCAAGGGTATATACATACATATAGCTTTGTCATTTCTTTTGTAATTTCTACAATATTCATTTGCGAGTCCATTAAGTATATAAACACATATTCTGGATCCTTATAGATAGGGAAGTTGATTTAGCCATGTCCGTTTGTCCATCTGTCCGTGTGTTGGTTGAAATTAAGTTTTTTGTAGCTCCCATAGGTTACCCAGACTTTATAAGGTATCAAACTTTTGGAAATACTTTCGAGAAAATCGGTATTGAAAACTGGCAAGATGCATCAATAACCGACTGAGATATAAGCAAAAAAAGACGACTGCCTCTTTTTTATTTTTTTTTTTTTACACAAAAAATCATATTTTGCAGCTTCTGGATAAACTTCAGACATTTTATATTTTAATTTGTATCTGTGTGTTGGACATGCCTTTCTGGTCATTTGAAAAAAAAATTGGACTAAGTGGGCCATAAAACCCCAAAGATATAGGCAAAAAACCTACATACATGGACAAACATTTATATAATTAAATATAAGTTTTTTGACACTTTAACTACCTTTCAGACATATAAACACATACAAACACATACAAACACATACAAATATACATACATTAATACACATGGTGAAGGGTACATATATAAGACTTGGCACATCCGAATAGATATAGCGCTCTTACTTGTTTTATAATTGAAAAGATAAATATTTTATAAAAATTTTTGCTTCAGTCGCTATTAATTATTCGAAATTCTCTTTTTCATAGTTTCGTATTTGTAGTTTAGGCGGTTATACTTTTGTATTTAAGCAAAATAGTTACATACATATTAATGTATATAAATATGTATGTATGTATGTATGTATGTATGTAAATAGAAATTAAAACGCATTAGAACCAATTCACTCTTGTACATACATATGTAAGCAATTTAAATAATTTTAATAATTTCGTTTTATACAAGTGTTATCTTCCTGATGTATGACGGACAATGGTTTTAACGTATGATATTAAATGTGTGATCTTAATATTTGTGGAATGGGTTGAGATTAACGATTGAATTCAGTTTGTGGTTGGCGTGAGCAAACATACGTTTCACAAATCGAATCTTACTACGTCAATATTTTATGTTATTCTTATATCATTTTCATATCCTTAAAATCATATTTTTGAGAAATAGTTAAAAAAAATATATATAAATAAAAAAAAATACGAAAGTTGCATGGATTGTTTTTCAGTATAAAAATATATCACTAGTGAGAATATGCATTTAGACACAATTTATGAATATATGTAATTCCAAAAATATATAGGTTCTACACTCTTCGAAACTCAACATTTGAAATACATACTTACATATGTAAGTATATTAAAAAAAATGCGTAATAATGATTCGAAAATAAAGATATTTTTAAAATCGAGAATTTTATTATTACCACATAATCATTTAAAAACTATATTGGTAGCCATTGTTTAACTAATACGGGCTTTTGGTGTCCAAACTAATGGCAAACTAAGAGCCGTACATAAAATACCATTTCTTAAATCATTGCCATTAGTTAACTAATGAGAGTAAATTTAGGCACAAAGGTTTTAAAAATGTTGTTACTTCTTTTTTGAAATTTGTGTTCTTTGAAAATGCAGTGAATGGCTTAGGCTTAGTGGCTTTACTTGTTTTTTTTTGTGGCTCGTTTTGGTAGAACCTGGCAATCATCCGTAGTGCTGGTCTTAAAATGAATGAAGTGTCATCAACAGAAGAACATTTCAAAACCAAACATTTCATTTATATTTTCTTGCACAAATGTGATGGATACGTTGTTTTGCATCGTAAAAATCATGTTAAGGGTTCCTAAATAAAGACGTTTAGATGTTGGCAGCCTGTCAGCTCTTTTTAAAAACCCTTTTCTTGATTTTTTGTTATTTTTGATGCAGATCTGTAAAATTTTGTAGCGACATGAAGTTTTATCATATGAATCATAATCGATATAAAACTCTATTTTAAATGTTTATCATACCTTTTTTTGCACTTTACATTATGATATCCATATGTTTGTACATTCATACATATGTTTGTACATTCATGTGTTCATATACTTATGCATGTACATATACATATATATTTGTATGTTGATGGTCAGACTTTGTTACCGAGTAGCTGACAATTTTTCTCGCCACAAATATTCATGTTAAACTTTTTCGTCATTGTGCCGATAATGTTTGCTACCATCATCTATGTAAAAAGAAATCACAATGCATGTACATATTTGAATACCCTACACGACCTTGGTGGGAAGCGTATTATTATTTTGTGCTGATTTTTGTAACGCCCAAATTAATGTAGATAATACCGATCAATTTAACGATGTCCCTTCTTCCACCTGGCTGTCTTTGTAAACCTTGTGATCAAAGTAAAAGTCGCATTTTTTAAGATTAATAGACAAAATTTGGCACAGGTAATTTTTTTTTTTTTTGGCTTATGGAAGAGGCCCCTATACAATTCCCCGTCCCAAATATGCTGTAACTACTAAAAATATTTCAAATATTACTACTAATATTCCCATAAAGTATTATGCTATCAGTTGCTGTGTCCAATTTTATTGCGATCGGTCTATAATTTACCAGCTTCAATATAATTTCAACTTCCTAAAATCACATTTAACCGCATAGATATTGGTGTGAGATGTAATTACTCATGCATAAGTATTTTTTCTCTCATAGTTCCTCTTTACCCGGAAACCATGTTAACCCCCATTAATAAATTAATGAATTGTACAACCCAATTCTAAAAAAAAATTCCGCATTCAATTTTTCACTTTTCCCCTTTCTCCTATTATAAATAAAAATTCCCTCGGATTTTCCCTAAAAAAATTTCACTTGAGAACCAAAAGAGAGTTTACAGAGAAATGCTATAGCATTTTTATAAAATCAAATTTTAATAAATAAAATAAAACTTTATTGCTCTTGTAGGCCGAAGACCACAAATTAACCCTAACTACTGCATTTGTTGGCTTTAAATTGTTGAAAAACAATAATTATATATGTATGTGTCATTGAGCTGGTAGTGTAGGGCATAATATGATCGGGCTTGGCCGACTACAACTTTCTTAAGTGTTATAATGTAGTTTAGATAGAATGTGTTAATGGAAATTTCCATTAGAAACATGCAAATTTTGACATTTATGAGTTCTAATTAAATTAAGTTTAAGTTTAAATTAATTACCTACTTATTAATTATTATTTATAATTTTGGGTAATAAAGCACCATTTAATAATTACATATTTAGAAGTAGTAAGATTTTACTCGTAAAAGGATTATGAGAATAATTAATTATACATAATACTAATTAATTTGCTCTTTTTTTTAAATTGATTTCATTACTTTTTTATACATGTATGTATGTATGTATGTAAATACATATACATAAATACAAATATTTAAATGTATAAATGGTTTCCTTTGTTTTTTTTTGTGGCATATTTGTTAAGTTTTCTTGTTAAACATTTGGCAGATATTTTATTCATAAATATAAACTTTGCTTTTAACTTTCGTTCAGTTATTTATTTTAGATAAAAAAGATGTTTTTAATTATTTAATATTGAAACTCGTTTGTTTTTGTTTTGTTATAAAGGAGATTTTTACTTAAGTATGGTATACTTAAAAACTTATTTGTTTGCTTTCGTAAAAATATTCCATTTTTTCTTCCAAAAGAGTTTGTGAATATGTATAAAAATTTTAAA
Source organism: Paykullia maculata (assembly GCA_003055125.1). Lineage (NCBI taxonomy): Eukaryota > Metazoa > Arthropoda > Insecta > Diptera > Rhinophoridae > Paykullia > Paykullia maculata. Next base: position 7,038 of record NDXZ01007537.1, on the reverse strand, counting down.
AGAATTAATTATAAATAAACAAATCTTATGAAAAATATTCGTTGTATTCGAAAAAATTCCACATTTTTCTTTCATCATCATTATATCTTTTATTTATACATATGTACATACATACATATGTATGTATATTTTTATGTACACACATACATATGTATGTACTTATTAAGTGCTAGACTAGAGTAGCACGTAAATTTTCGAAAATATAAAAGACTTATAACTTATACATGTATAGAGATATATTCGTGAGTAAATTATATGAGTCATTTAAAAAAGTATCTTCTTCACTTAGTAAGTAGTGTTATGTATGTAAGTCCGTGTAATGTAAAACTCCTTTGGTATGCAAAACCGAAAACTTATATGTGCTGTATTAAAAAAAAAATATAAAAAAAACCTAAATGTAAATAAAAACATAAAGATCTTGTTTAAAAATTTTATACAGTTTATTTTTACAAATAGAACCATTTAACTTAAAATATGAGAAAACCAGAAGAAATAAAATAGAAAATAGAAAATAGAAAAAAAAGAAAAAACTACGATTTTAAAATCTAAATTAAAATTAAATTCACACAAACAAAATTAGGGAAAAAAGAATACAAAACAATTTGATTTACTTAAAACTAGGCATGTAATTTTAAAATATATGGTTTTGTGATTAGTGGTTTTTAAAACAAATGTATGTATGTATGTATACTTAAACACAATGAAATTGTTATTTATTTATTTTTTCCACTTGTTTGTTTTGAAATAATATTAAAGGAGTATTTTGAATATATGATTTTAAAATGGGCCACATAATATTTGAAAAATGAAACAAAGAAAACATTGTAAGTATGTGTTTTTCAATATTAAAGGACGAACAAATAAAAATGATCAAATCATTGAAATTATTTTAATAAAACTAAAAACATAGTTTCAAAGTTTAAAAAAAAAGAAAATATTTTAAAAAGTTCTTATGCGTTATTTTTGTTTTTTTTTTCAATATAATATTTCTAAATAGAATTCAATGTTTTTTTTTCCTTCTACACAATAATTTTGGTTTTGTTCACAATTATCCTACAAAATATACTGTTTGATTAATAATAATTATAATATATTTTTTTTATATAAAACACGATTAAAAGTCTAAAAAGGCAAAATTAAAAATGTTAATTCAATATTATTTTATTAGCTGTACAATTTTTAATTGGTAACACATTTGAATTTTGCTTTTAAAAGCTAAAGAAAAACAATTGTTTTGCTTTTTTTAATAATGTGCTAATTAATCAAAGCCCTTTAAAAGAGTTTGCGTGAGTGAGAATAGATTTTTAATTTTTATTTTAAACACGATCAACTGAGCAAACCGTGCAGTTGTTTTTCAAGCCGTTAGTTTAGTTAAAATTTTAAAGCAAATAATCATATTCTTCTCAATAATATTCCTTTAAAATTAAAGTTTTTAATTTAATTTTTGTTTTTTTTAGCACCCTTCAATTAACTATGTTTACAACTTATTAGATATTTTTTTTTTAAATACAACTCTATCTTCGATCGTATTATTTACTTCCATAATGGTGTTAATGCTTGCAAACCCTTTTATATATATAAATAAGAGAGTTATTAGAAGAACCAATTTGAGAATGGCAAAAAAGACGATAATGAATTTTTAGCTGCGTTTGTGGAAACAGCTGCTGCCGCTGCGGCAGCTGCAGCTGAAGTAGATGCACCTAAAGATGGATTATTAAAAGCGGCCGCTGCTGTGGCTTGAGAAGTAGCCGAAGCTGTCGAAAAGGTTTGTTGATGCTGTTGAGCCAAACTTGTTAGAAGTTGAGCAAATTCTTGTTGCATGTGCAAACGTTGCTGAAGCAGTTCATAATGATTCTGAGGTTTGTTGTAAACGAATTTTGATGATGTTTTTACCATGTTGGAAGAATGCGGATTTAATGAGGAGGAATTATTTGAGTTAATGGAAAGTGAGGACTGAATCAAGTTACTTGATCGTTGTTGTATCAATGATTGTTGCTGTTCTTGCTGTTGTTGTGACTGTTGTATAATAGTTGTTGTAGTTTTAGTTTTCTTATTCTCTTGTTGTTGCTGCTGCTTGCATTGATTGCTGTTGTTGTGAATATTAATTAAGGAATATTTTGAGTTTTTTATAGTCGAGGATGTGTTGGGTTCCGTATTTGATTGTGTTGTGGTAGTAGAAGTGGTTGTGTTTGTTGACGAAGGGTTTGTCGTAGAAGAGTTTGCTAAAGACGTTTTAGTGTTTTGTTGGGAGACCGTTTTTAAGTCATTATTAGCTTTTGCGGTGGTCAGGTTGGTAATGGAGGATGTTGTCATATTTATTTTATTATTAAGAGATTTATTGAATGTTGACGCCAAAGTGGTAGTGGAGTGGGTAACAACAGCAGTCAATTTTGTTAATAATTACGTTTGTTTAGTTTTATTCGTCTTAAAACTAACTTGTAATACACGATTACCTAAAGTATAACCGTTCAATGATTGTATAGCAAGAACGGCCTCTTCATAATTGGTCATAGTGACGAAACCAAAACCCTTACATTTGTTAGTCTGCAAATCACGTATGACCTAGAAAAGATTTTAGAAAAAATATATAAATATACAGACATCATACACACATACTTACATACACATTTAAGTATCTTAAATTATCCCAACATACCATACAGCAATCAAACTACAATTCAACTTGAGAATAAGCTTATGAAAACAGTGAATTATAACCTTTTCTTAATATCGTTTATAATAATGTTAATAAAATGTGAATTCACAATTAGTTTTCAACAATGCTTGAGAAACCCTTATTATACACAACTGTTTCTAAAGTAAACATCAGGTGTGTTCCAGATGATGCACAAAGATTCCCAAACTTGCAAAAAGTAACACAAACTTACCCAAAAAGCGTTCCAGATAACAAAAAATGTGCATGAGAGAGCGCGTATGAGAGAGTAATTTCATTTCTCTTCATGCCCAAACTTGCACACACTTTTTCTTTGGGTAAGTTTGTGCACCAATAAAATTGTCAGCTGTTTTTTGTTTACATATATAAAAATTCAATTTCAGAAAAAATGAAAATATAAAATAAAGTGTTTAGTGTTGAAAATAACTTTTTTAAACAGTAAAAAACGGAAATTTTTTCTTAGTTAATTCATAACGTAAATATGTGTGGTGTTTCTTTAGTTTTAAATATAAAAAAGTGTTTGTTTATCAGTGATGCACATGCTTTGGTCATGAGTTTTACCGATTAAACTCGCTTAATTGGGTTTAAAATTAATAAATTGGCAACAATAAATTACGTGCACACACAATTTTAGTTTTTCGCGTTCCAGAAGTTTTGGGCAAGTTTAATAGCTCTCATATGCACAAGCATGCCCAAAGTTTTCTGGAACACACCTGTACACATGTATTGAACAACAAAATATGACAATTAAAAAAACCTAATTTGAATTGAAAAATCAAAAAAATGTATGTAGTTTTTAAAACAAAATAAATTTTTTCTTATCCTCCCTTTTTAGGAAAAGGAACCCAAAGCCCCAAGTTTAAAAAAACTGTTGGAGAATGGTAAAGTTAAAACAATATAAATTTTCTAAGCCTGCTCTACAATTACATGAATAAGCTTATAGTAAGCTTGCACATACATATAACATTTTTACAAGGGTTCTGTTTTGATTTTTCTACAATTGTTACACAATTGTTTTTTAACAAATTCTCAAGCTTTTTTTAAGCTTAAGGCTTGTGTTGTTAAGCTAATTATAATATTTTTCTCAAGTCATTTGGTATGTTGGGATATAATAAGCAGGGAAACCGTAATATGCAATTTCATGTTTTTTTTCCTGTGCAACGACGGAGATAAGTTATGAATCCGTTTCAGAACTCTTTACAAATTTCGGCATCGATTTGTTAGTGTTTTTTTTTTAATATTTTTGAGGAGCATAAGTATTTGACTCTTTAAGTGCATATTTTGATATTTTAAAAATAAAATTTTTATATGCTTAAATATGTTTTTTCAAACTTCTAAAAATGTCTGTTTGTAAATTCAACATGTTGATTTATTTCCGCCATATACATCTTAATTTGTGTTTTAAGGAGAATATTATTCCGAACTGTTAAACTATTAAAACTAAGCTTGAAAATATTTTGCAAAAACGTCGTCAAAACAGTTTTTAAAATATAACATCAAGGAAATGTTGTCTTTTAAATCGCATCGGTAGATGTAGAAACAACATTTTCAATTTATAAAAGTTTATTTAGATCCCCAAGACGACGATTTTTATTTGAAAATCTAAGTCAATATTTTGTTGTTTATTGCAATAACAATTATCAATAAAAATCTGGTCTTATTTAATGTCTGATATCTTATTTTTTACTTACGGCTTTAAACATATTTTTTCCCACACAAACCGATTTTTGTTCAATTAAGAACATATATTTATTTTTTGACTGCATACTTAAGGCGCATAAAACAGTTTTTTTAAAGCATATTTGTGGTTTCCCTGATAATAACACTTTACTAACCTTGACCGATTGTACAGCACCAAAGGGACCAAACAATTGCCACAAAACATTTTCTTCGGTTTCTTGTGCCAAATTGTAAACGAAAATACACCAGCCAGATCCATTGATAGGATTGCCTGGCAACATAGTATTAGCCAAAATGTCACCAGTTAATGGAGAATATCGCGAAATGACAGAACTTGAAGAAAATATAATTTATGTTAATTTGTTTACGTCTCTTGTATGTATGTTTGTTTGTGGTTGTTATAATAAGAATACAGTTCCATGTTAATGCGTAGTTGCAATATTTCTTTTTGTGATCATGTGTTTCAATAAGAAATTTTTTCTTTTTCTTACCCATATCTTCCTGCCGCTGTTGGATGTATGGCAGCTGCTGCAGCAGCTGCACCAGTTGGAAATCCACGAGTTCGAGAGTTCTGTGGCGTCAAATAAGCCGTTAATGGTTGAAAAGCTTTATTATTACTTGGATTATTAGCAAATTTTACCACAATAGGTTCGGTGGCATTTTTTGGTATGGTGCCGTTTAAAGCTTTTATAGCCTGATCGGCTTCATGACGTTGGTCGAAACGTATAAAACCAACGCCTTTGGAAAGACCTAAAACAGTTAATAGTAAAATTTATGAACTGAGTACAAATAATTGACCTTACAATGCAGCACAAACTAAAATGTTGAAAACAAAATAGTTAATAATTAAAAATCTAAATGATATGATTGTTATTAAGAATTTCGTCTTTGTTTTTTATTTTATTAATTAATTTTTGGTTTTTTTTTTATTGTTAATTTTACAATGAGAGTTTGTAAAGAGTTTGGATGAAGTGAAATGCGTTAAAGTGAAAGAAAACGTAAACTATAAACAAATTAAAGAAAAAATAAAACATACCCTGATCGATAGGTCCGGCTTAACGGAACAAAAGGTATTGTGTAAATAAAATAAATAAAAAAAAAAATTTATTTGTGATAAATTAAATTTACACACATAAAAACAAGTTTAAAAAATAATTTTTTAATGTCTACTTTTAAAAAACACCATGTATGTATGTGTGTATATCAAATTGACCTTTTTATATTTTGAAATTTTTTTTTTTCGTTTTTCATTAACAATACTGTAGTCAGTATTTATGAACAAACTAAAATTTAATAAATTAAAATCAATATGGGAGTACACGTACATATGTACATAGATATGTATTTAAGAATGTTTCTATTACTTACCCGTTATATTGTCACATAATATTCTTGAGGTAATTATTTTTCCATATGGATTAAATAATTGCTCCAAATCTGGTTGGGTCATATTTTTGGGAAGACCAGACACATATAAGTTAGCACCTTTTATTGATTCAGAACTAGGACGGGCAATAGAGACCTAAATATTAGACAGATTGTAAAAAAAAAATAAAATAATAATGATGTTGTGACAAATTCTGCTACTAGCCTTAATTGTTTTGTTTTGTAGACGTAAACCATTCAAAGAACTGATGGCTTTTTCAGCGTCTTCCTGTTTAATGTAGTTGACAAATCCATATCCAAGACTTTGGCCTAGAGTAAGTATTAATGTAACTTACTGGTTGGATTTGATTTATTGTGTGATTAAAAACTCACCTGTTACTTTGTCCCTAATTAATTTACATGATTCCACTTCACCAAAAGTAACAAAAAGGGCGCGAATGTCCTCCTGAGACATAGTTTGTGGTAAATAGTTGACAATTAAATTCGTTTTAGGATCACTATCGTTATTGTTGCTGTTATTTGCATTAGAATTATTGTTAGTTTGTGTATTTTGAACGGTGTTAGCACCTCCATTTTGTTGTTGTTGCTGTTGACCCTCAACCATTGTGTTACCCGATGATGAGCTGGTAGTCATCATTTAGAAATTATATGATGTTAGATTAGAGAAATTGTAATAACTAATATATTGTTGATTTAATTGTAAATTTAAAAGTGTTCAAGTATTTCAAAACAAACTTCAGTTGTTATAGGATAAAAGAAAACAATTTTCTAAAAATATATTCAATTGTCTTTAGGTTTTATCAACCAAAATAATAATAATTTACTTTTGCGGTTATTAAACACTTAATTAATAAACTTTATTTATGTAAATATGTATAATACTGTCTGTTTACGTTCGTGTAATTTTTATTTTTATTTTTTCTTTTATATAAATATATAAAAAAAAAAGTTTTTAATTTAAATAAGCTGTAATTGAACAAAAAATACCGAAAATTATACAGAGTTTTTAAAACAAACATATTTTAATTAGATACCTTTTTCAGATTTAATGATCCTTTTGTGTCAACTGCTGCTTCTTCTTATACAGGAATTGTTTTATTTTCTTTTTTCTTTTTTTAACAAAAAAAAAAAACAAACAGTTTTGAAAAGTTTGTTTGTTTGTTTGAGATTTTTTTTTATTTCATTTAAAGGGAAATTGACCAGAATTTGTTAAAAAAAAAACACTGCAACGAAAAAAAGTAAAATTTAATAATATTTGGTAAATCCCTATATATATTATAAAAATGAGGTGTAAGTTT
>NDXZ01007528.1:0-13069 GCA_003055125.1 Paykullia maculata | reverse complement strand
ACCTATATATACCCTTACCACATGTGTGTGTGTGAAGGGCATCAAAAGGTTGCTACTTACTAGTTTAAGTTCAAAAATGTTAAATCTAAGTTTATAGTTTTGAAATAAATTTTTTTTAAATCTATTCTATTCGACATAATTTAATCTTAAAAAACTTCATTCAACGTTTATTGGTTTAGTAGTTATACAGGGCATAAAAAAACGAAATATTAATTAAACCCTTTTTTTTATCCCTAAGCACCATGAATTCAAAAAAGTACCAGACACCTGTCTACTTATTTTTTGAATATAATACAATGCTTTTTAAATTTTGCTTGTATCTTGTTTAGCTTAGCAAATATAAGGTTACCGATTTTTAGCCCTTTTTACGCCCTAAATATATACAAACTTGCAAAAATCCCTTCTTAGTCGGTCTACACATTGAGTAGTAAGCTCACAGCTCCAATTTCATATCTCTAGCTTTATAAGAGGCGTGGCAGCCAAAATTTCCCAAAAAATTGAAGCCTATTGTTCCTTTAGGATTATTAGTAACATGCTGTAAAAAAATCAAATAATTCTGTCTAACGGCCAGCTAAAAAATACAAACATGCAAACATACATACAAATTATTTCATCTTTATATATATAGATTACTTTGAAATGTTTAATTACATTTTGCGATTGTGAATGTATATTGTGAATGGCTCCTTTGTTTATTGTTATTATACGTTTAACCATATAAAGACACAACTGTTATAATAGCAACCAACCTTTAACATTTAAATAATTCAAAAGTATAGTTAAATACATGATAAGCGATACAACATAGAGTTGTGAATCGTTCAAATGTTATTTATCTTAATTATAAATTAATTAATCCAGACACTTTATAAATTAATACAAGTAAACACATGAGTATCATCACCAAATTTGTGTTTTAGTTAGATCAGAATTACCAAAATTTGATTGCGGTTAAATAGGGGCGGCCTCAGCTAAAGCTTTAAGAAAGTGAAGGAGATTTTAAGTGGAATATTTTGTTTAAAAAAAATTACTTCTGTACAAAGACACAGAAACTAAATAAAACAATAATAAAACTCTCTTTAAACTATTTTCTAAATTAAATTGAAATAAAACTTATTGGGAAAAAACCCCTTTTTCCTTACCTTTACGTATATATATATATAAATTCCCGTAGTTCCTACAAGGAGCATAGGGCCATGTTTACCTTTACGTACTCAGGATTAAAAAATTTTATTTTGTGGAATATAAAAGGGTTGTCGTAGCAATGTGATAAATAAAATATATTGCGTATAAAACTGTTCATAATATTTGAGAAAAATTAATTTTATATTATCTTTAAATCGGCACAGTGGAGCTTGGAGGCTTTCTGGCCTATAAAAAATAAAAATAAAAAGATGAATTTAAATTTATAAATTTTTATTAAGAAAGTTATTTCTTTTAAACGTTCGATAATAACTTTTGTTTTTATGCTAAAAAATTTACTCTGTAGAGAATTTTTTCAAAAGATAAATTAACAATAAAAGAAGGAGTTTTATAGTTTATTTTTTTTTTGCACATCAATGTAATAAAATTCCTATGGACCAACATAAATATTTACATGTATTATACGTTGTGTGTTTTTTAGTTTACGTTGCATTAAAGTTATATTTTTTTTTTAAAGAATATTGATTATTTTTAACCAGAATTTCCTTTTACTTTTATGATTATATACTTTTCAGACAAAAGTTATCTCGTAATTTATGTGCCCAGGAAAATGGCAGGATATAAAAATGTACTCAAATAATAATGCTTAAAGCAAACGAAACAGTATTCTTATTTAAAAAGGCCAGCAATGACAGACAAACATTTTTAATTTAAGATTGTGTTAGAAAGATAAAAAGTGAATCAAAAGTGTTAAAGAAACTTATGAATTTGTTATGGTACCAACCCCCCCTACGGGTTAGCATGTCAGCAAGGGTATGACATAGTTTATGTAAAAGAAAACTTAATTTCATTTATTTATGCTTAAAAATAGTTGAGTAGAAAAGAAAAACACCTACACACTCACTCACACGAGCACACACTTAAGTTTCAAAAACACGCATGTTAAAATAAAAAAAAGAACAAGAATTATAAAACTTAGTAAATACCTTTCAGAACAAGTTTTTTAGTAAAATAGTTTTTCCCCAAAGAAACTAATAACAAATTTTAATGAATAACACAACATCGAAATTTGTTTAAGAAATTTTTGTGCAAGCAAGTAAAAAGCAAAAAAAAAAAATATGCATAATATTGAACCAAAAACTTGTGTCATTTTATTAAAAATGTTTTTATAAAAGAGATCCAGAACATTTTGCAGATTTTCTGCGATTTTTGTTGTTTTTGAAAAAAGAAGCAACAACAACAGTTCTCACTTTTGCTACATCAGATTAATGCCAAGCAGATTTATTGTCTTTTGTGTTTTCTTTAACTAAATCTTAAGCTGCTACTGCTGCTTTATTAAGTACACAGTGCTATAGAAAATTATAAAGTACTTAAAAACCAATAAAATTGTTTCTTATGCGAGATTTCTACGATTAAATACATATTAAAAAGCTAATAAATCATATACATAAAGAAAATAATAACGAAAATATAAAGTTACTTACTGAAAATATATGTATGTTTGTATGTATGTATATCATGGTCACATTTAGATTACCATATAATTATAACAATTTATTACACATTTTAATCTTTATTGCATAATAAACATAATCAAATTTAAATTAGGTACAAACGACCAATAAATTACAATTTTATGTTTGTGTGAATCAAAAAAATGCTTCAGTATACCCGATAATGCTTTAGGAATACAACTGTTACACACCAAAACGTATTAAAAAAAACACCAAAGAGAGTCAGTCGTTATGATTATGAGTTTTAGAGTTATTTCTCTAACGTTAATCAGAATTTTCAGTTTAAGAATTACAAAAGTCCTATGGTGTGACCCTGGGCATAGGAAATCCTGAAATTAAGGAAACCGGAATTAAGTAGGTTGATAACCCATAACTGACGGAACACGGGAATTTTCGAGCACACCTCCACCGGATTATAGTGGTGGAGAATAGCGACTGCAGGGCATACTGGGAGGACATTGAAACTGCTCTGCTTTTGCATAAACAAGGGCCCAGTGTTTCATGATCAAACATTATACCAGATGTGGCTGACCTAAGAGGTGTAGGATAAAAAGCACTGAGGAAATTTGTTCAAATGACCGAATTCCTGTAGGCAGTGCGGATTTCTCGATCTTTTCTCCCTGATTTGCTCCATCTGTCGACCTTACTACTAGGGATGGGAAACTATCGATAGTGGTTACAGTTGATGTTTTTCGATAGCTTATAATCAAACATCGATAATATCGATAGTACTATAGATTTAAAACAAAAGTTTAAACAGAAAAATAAAATGAAAGACCCAACTAAAAGTTGATTTTATTAAAAATTAACAGCTGTATTTATAACAAAAATTTAGCATGGAGTTAGCATAAGCGTAATTTTTAATGTATTTTTTATCCATTTTACTAAACTTAAGTTAACTTAAAATCAAACTCTTATTATTGGCAGCTAGAAACTCATTATAAATAAACTATTTGCCAACTCTCTGCTTAGCCTAATCGGTTTGCTAGTGAGCAGATAGTTATGTGCGATGAATACGTAGTTTCTAATTTTTTGTTATAGATACGGCCGATAAATAAAAAAAATATTATTAATGTTAAAATATATTGAAAAAAATACAAATTCTTATTCGAAAAGAAAATGATTTTTTTGTAAGAATACGAGCATATCCACCTTATTTGGTTGAAGGTGACTTCGCCTATCATTTAAAATTTCACCGGCTGCTGAAAAGCACCTCTCAGATGGCAACAAAGTAGCAGGGATTGTAAGATACTTTAATGCCACTTTTGATAGGGCTTTAAATTGGCTTTTATTCTCAACTCAAAAATGTACATATATCGATAATTTTTAACGTATTCTTCAACTTTTTTTTTAAATTTTCATTCGCATTTGGAAAAACGACAACAAGTTTATGCCTTTGTGAGGAAAGCGCAAAATTTGTATCGAAAGCATTTACAAATTCCTTAAATCCAGCATCCTACAATGCTTAAAGGTTGAAAGTCTTTTGCAAAAGTAATTTGTCTGTAGAGCTTTTTACATCGTACGTTGTTTCTTTTGGTAAAAAAATAGGATTTGGATTTAAAATTGTTCTATCCCATTTAGACTTTAACAGGGGCCTTACACGTTGAACAGGCACATGTCTGCCCAAAGGCAAATCTATTAGTTTGATAGTGGTTCGGTAGTAGAAACAACTTATAAAGAGAGTTTGGCAAAAAAATTATCAAGGAAACTAACTGTTGCCATTTAAATGTTTACGTCGTATATTAAAAATAATATCGTTATCGATAGTTTATTTTTGCTATTGATATATCCGATATATGTTAACTATCGCTAGTATCAATGATAGTTTCCTATCACTACTACCTATCTACCTAAGTCTTTTCTGTCAATGCCTTTGTTACGAAACGGCGCAATTCTTTTAGGGATCAAAAATAAAATTAATTCCTTTGTGGATAAGAAATTTAACACTTAAATTGAGCCAGAATATAAAAAATAAAATCTTAAAAAAAATTCCACTAAAAAAAGAAAATTAAAAAATAATTTATTTAAAATAACATTTTATAAACCGAGAGAAACTGCACTGATTTTGTGTACACTAAAACTAGGTTTTCAAGGGGAATATTGGACCTGACTTAGTATTCGTTTATTATATCCTTTACCACATGTGGCAGGGGTATATATAAATTTGTCATTCTGTTTGTTATTTCTACAATATTTACTTGAAACCCTATAAAGTATATTGATTCTAAATCTTTAATACATTTAATAGGTTTAACTTTTATCAGCCCCCTGATGTATTACATATATTATCCCCAAGATTCTTCCTATTGAAAATCAGTAAAATTGGTTAAAAAAATACTGAGATAAATATAAGAAAAAAAAGATGACTACTCTTTTTACACAAAATATAAACTATATTTGGGTCATTTAAAACAAAGATAGACTAATTGAATCAGAATCTACAAAGATATGGACAAAAATTTTTATAAAAAAAAAATAAAGTTTTCTAAGACTTTAATTGCCTTTCGGACATGTAGGGTATATAAGAATTGACACAACCGAATATAGCGCTCTGACTTGTTTTTTTTTGTTTGTTTTAGTAAGATTGTCAATTGTTTGTCGTTTAGGCAAAAAGGCAAGCAACCTAAAGCAGCTGCTTTGCTATTTAATCTTGTATGTATGTACATCTTCAAATATGTTTAACTGATTGCCTTAATTTTTATTTAAACACAACATACATACATACATATGTATACATATACATAGTTATATTTTATTTTTTATTTTTACAACTTTTTTCTTTAGGTCAACATTCATTAATTACAATTTAATTCGAAATTTATTTTTAGCCCTTTAAGCTGCAGCTTCGCTTTAGCAGCCATAAAACTTTTATCAAATTGTTAAGGATATGTTATAAAATAACCAAATGTTATTTCTGCCAGTTATGCACCTTTTTGAAGATGTCTTATGTTCTGCTATCCTTATTACTTATAAATTAACAATGTTTATGTCGTTGATTACTTTCTTGTTATTTGTAAACATTTACTGCTTTAGATGGGATTAAGAAGGTCTTTTTACTTTAACTTTGACATATACGTACATATACATACATATATGCTTTACTCTGTCTATAATAAAATCTAAGACTAAGATTTCTTTATAATTTAGTCAAAAGATGTGACAATTTAATAAAAAGTTAAAGGTATAAATACTTAAATAGGCAAGAAGTTATTAGTGTAAGCTTATTTAAAAGGGAAAACTTCAAAAATTTATCTCTCTTCAACAAAAAAAAAACTTTTTGGTATGACATTAAAAGAAACTAAAAAGGACACATTTAAAAATATTAAAGGCAAGAATAGTTTTTTTATTTATTTCTTCTTTATCTCATATATTTAATTTGTATGAATGTAATTTGTGCAAAAATACCAATGGGAATTGTTAAAATAATTATTATACCCTTCACATACATTTGGCATTCCGTTTGTAATTTCAACAATATTCATTTGGAACCCTATAAAGTATATATATTCTAAATCTTTATATTTCGATAGGGAAAACGATTTGGCCATGTCCGTCTGTCGGTCTGACCATCTGTCCGTCTCATCGTGTGTTGGTTGGAATCAAGTTTTCGTAGCTCCCACAGGTCACTTCAAATTGCATGTGATATAAAACTTTTAAAAATATTCCCGAGAAAATCGGTATTGAATGCTGGCAATATCCTTCTTTTAACACAAAAAAATTATTGCTTTTCAGCTTTGGGATAAACTACAGACATATTTGAAGAAAATAAGACCATTTGGCCCAAATGAACCACACATGGTGATGAAGAAAAAAAGTATGCTTCATCGGAAGCAGCTTTGTAAGTCAGAGTATAGCTGTGCACCGCTTTCACTTCTATGAAAGATTATATGATTTTTGTATGAAATTCCTTGCGTAGAGGCTCTGCTTTAGAGCTTCTTAATGATCTTTTCAAAGAAACTGCTGAATATATTTACTTTGCACATCACTTTTGTATGCTAGTAGTTTCAAAAGCCAACAAAAGAAGCAGTAGGTATGCACTAGTGAAATTTACTGCTTCCAAATTAAGATTTTTTGAGTTCTAGAATGAACTAGAGCCAGAATAAAAACTAAAATAACTGTCTTAAAACAAATTAAAGTTCGTAATAAAAAGAAACATTGATTAAAAAAATTCGAATTTTTTTTTGCTGAAAGCGCTCTTACTTGTTATTCGTTAATTTGACTTTTTTTTTTCTTAAAACATGCAAACATGGGAAAAATGTGTTGCCTACATCCTTAAACCCTACAACACATTTAATTGTGATAGAAGGTGAATAATAAGAATGTCAGCCATAAATCAAAGAACATATGCGAATTATGTTGAGCAAAAATTTAATCATTCCACTGCCAAAACTTAATGAAAATGTAGGGGTGGTGGGCGTTGTAACTAACTTCAATTGATTTGTTTGATTGCTCTGGTGTTGTTGTTGCTAGTGTTTACTTAATTGTTCGGTTGCTGTTGAACTGGACAAATTACCCAATACATTTTTACTAGGATTATTACCACTGGTGTTAATTTTTAATTTCGATGACTTTGTTCTGGATTATGTTGATTTTTTTTGTGTCGATTTATTGTGATTCATCTACGAAGTATTTTCGTTTGCTTGTGTTGTGTTAGTTTTTGTAATTTTCTTTCATAATTTTCCAAACAAAACAAAATGAATAAATAAACAAAAGCTTAGAATTGTTTTTAGTTGTAACTATAACTAAAAAGAAAAAAAATAACAATTATGGAAATAAATATTATTATTATTATTATTAATTATGTGCTGGGAGTATTTTAATTAGGACATTGTTAGGTTAGGTTAGGTAGAACAGGCAGCTGTGAAGATGAGAAGGTTCAGCCCACTTGGGTCCGATACGTACGGTCGCTTTGTGTCACCTGTAAAGAGAGAAAGGAGGAGAAAAGAAAAAGAAAGATGTCTTATAGTGATAGTTAGGACTCGAGAGATAGTGTTAGTGCTCAAGTCGTCCGGCTAGCTAACGGTAGTAGCAGTCATTCCGTCGTGGTCGTTGAACCATCCGCAGTCCCTAACAAAGGATGCGAGGTTCGCAAGATCCATTTCGGCAATATCCGATATATTTTGCAGTCTTCGTGCCCCAAAGTGTGCCTCCTGGACACTCTCCAGTGCAGGGCAGAAGCAGAGAAGGTGGTGTACGGTCTCCTCTTCCTCTGCATATTGACAACTCCTACAGATGTCGTTAAATGGCAGCCTTATTCTCTCCGCATGTCTGCCAAAACGGCAGTGACCAGTGATCGTGGCCACGGTATCTCCCAGTCGCTTCCTTCCCAGGCTCAGGAGATACGCGTGCACTGCGTATCTTTCATTTTTGACGTAAAGCTATGTCTCGAAAACTATAGCTGATAAAAATATATTTTACTTATATATTTTAAAACTGTGCAACAGCTAAAATTTTTCCGGCAACAAATAAAAACTTAATTTTTTTACAAAAACGTGATGATAAAAGTTTAGTTAAAAAATCTCCATAAACATTTTTTTTTGACATGAAAATTTTATTTTCTTAATCTTTACAGCTTTGCTGGCACTCGCGCTCTTTTTTTTTTGATTTTTGGAATTTTTTCCCAATGAAGGCGGGTTTCCTTTTAAGTTGCCTTTTGTGTTGAAAAATGTTTAGACAGTAAAGACGAGTTGTTCTTTTTATTAATCCTTAATATGGAGTAAATGAAAATTGTTTTTCTGTGTTTGTTATCCAGTTACCCTAGAAATGGCAGTAAATTTGAATCTTTCACGTTTCTTAAAACATGCTTTGGTGATTTTTTTTATATGTCATCACCTAAACTGAAAAGGGTTTTTAAGTCCTTTTTATAATTTTAAAAAAAGAGATTGAAAACTTAAATAACATTGAAACTATTGTGCTCTCATCAAGTTAGGTATTAAATACAGAAATATATTTATATTTTTACAAAAAATAACATGGTTTTAAACAAGTATAAGAAAAAAGGATTTTTTCTTTTACCCTTTTTACTTTCCTAAATAAAGTCGAATTTTCTGTTTATCAAAAGCTTAACATTTTAAGGGAATTACATTGTATAGCAATAAAATATTATTGAAAAATGTTTTTCTTTTAATTTTTGGTCTATTTATAGATAATTTGTCGTAGTAAAATAAAATTAAATATTTGTAATAAATCATGATGCTTTAATTTGTGACCCAAAGTAGTTATAATGTGTATTTTCAAGACTTTTTGTTAAAAAATATATTTAAAAATATTTTCTATTTATGAACTTGATTAATAACACCGCGTTACATACATTCTGTCCTACAAACCAAATATACTTTTCGGAAAGGGAAGAAAAAATAAAAATACACGTGTATCGGCGATTTTCATGTACACGTCAGAATTTTTTTTTTTCAGGAAAATCTGAGAATTGATAAAAATCTTTTTTTTTAATTATCTTTTTTCTTTTTTTTTTTAAATTAGACGTAATACAGACATTTTCACGAGTCTGCCTGCAGAAATTCAGCTCGATTGGATCACGGAAAAAGGGTTAAAAATCGATCCAAAGATTTTCACACAGGCGGACAGACGGACACTACGAGCTTTATACTTTATACATAAAAAAATTTTTTTTTTTACTTTGGTTCGATTTTTAACCCTTTTTCCGTAATTCGATCGAGCTGAATTTTCGCAGGCAGACTCGTGGAAATGTCTGTATCACGTCAAATTAAAAAAAAAAGGATTTTTTTTTATCAATTCTCAGATTTCACACAGGCGGACAGACGGACACTACGAGCTTTATACTTATACATAAAAAAAAATTTCTGACGTGTACATGAAAATCGCCGATACACGTGTATTTTTATTTTTTCTCCTCTTTCCGAAAAAGTATATTTGGTTCATAGGACATAACAAAAGCTCGTTTTTGTAACGCGGTGTAAGTTGCCTTAAATACCTTTAATTGTCTTAAGGTAAAATATGCTAACTCTTTAATTTAAGGTTATAAATACACTTATTATTATTTTTTTTCTATTAAAAGAGGTGTTTTCCATTAGTCCCTCTTTGTTAAGGTATATTCTAACAAATTTCAAAAATCAAAAATCTCTTTATCACTCTGTTGACTTAATAAAGTCAGAGCAAATAACATTTTTTCTTCATTTTATAATTCTAATGATGCTGATGCTAAAGAGTCTATAATGCCTAGGAGGTGGCTTTTCAAATAAATGTAAATAATGTTAATGGAAAATATATTTAAAAAAAATATATAAATGTTTGTATATACAAGATTCACACAAATACACACACACAATTGCGCGAGTTAGAGAGATCACAAAACGCAAATGACATTTGCACACTAATGTGTTTTCTATGACAAAACGTGCCCTGGCAACAAAATATCTTCTCAATCTATTACTTGTTCTCAGTATCAACAAAAGTTTTTAAACATTTTGAAAAAAGCAAAAGTAAAGAAAAGATGAAAGCGACGTGAAAAGAAAACGCTAATGAAACTTGCTATTTATAAATATTTAATATATTCTTTGTAAATATCATTTTATTTTTACACTTTTGTGTTGTTGGCTTTAAAGTTAATTATGAAACTTAAACCTAAAGTCATGCCCGCAATTTGTAATCACCGAAGCAACGAAACACACAAACAGAAACGTAAGGGAAAATGCAGAAAATGAAACTTGTCGTTTAGTCTTTTAAGTTTAATAATTTTTCATTAGTCCACACACACACATACACACACATCTAGGCCTGTGCTAAGCTTTTAATTAGTTTGAAAAATTCTAAACGTGTCAATAATAAAGATTACTTAGAATTAAAAAAAGAAAAATTTTAAGATTGCAAGTTTCAAAAGCCATGTGATAGTTTTAGCCACAAAATAGTTTTATTTTAGAAATTTTATGTTATTATCTGGCCTGTCGCACTTTTAAATTTAAACGATATTAATTTTTAGTTTTATTTGGTTTCGTTTATTTTTATATATTTTTTTGTCTTTTGCACATTAACTTATATACTTACCCCCATATTCAGAAAAAATGTTTAAGTTTATTAAAGGTTTATTGAACTTAAAAATTGTTTATGAATATGTGGGTTAGTCTAAGGTACAACTTAAAAGTAGGGAAGCCAGTGTTGCTAGTCTTAAGGAAAAATTAAGTCATTTTATTTGCTTTTTAGCCTTAAGGCTTACATATGATCCAGCTTCTAGTTTTTTTCCTAAGCTTTTAAAGCTTTTTTAAACACAATAAATGGTTAATAGACCGACGCGTCGCGACGGCTTTATTAAAAAGAATTTTTCTTTTTAAATATAATTTTGAAAGTTTCAAAACAATATGGACAGTAGGGTGGTTACAAGAACTCAATTTTGGATTTTCCATCGGGACACCCCACTTAAATGTGCCGATAGGCTAGAAAATGCGATTGACAAAGTTTCAGCCCAATCGGATAACGCTAACACGTGCCTTATTGAAGATGAATTTGGGAAAAACAGGGATTTTTCACAAAAATTCGTATTTCTTTGTCCTTACAACCGAAACCATTCATTTTAGGAATTTGACTTGAGTCTTATTTTGTAGGAAATTTAGTTTTTATTTATTTTGATTTTAATAATTTTGTTCCTTATACCAATAGATTAAGAGATGTTTAGCATTTATCAGGCCACGCCGCACAGTGACCTATTTCGTTATTGTAAAGAGTTGAAATTTGGCACACAAATTCAAGTTAATAAGGTATAATCAAATTTCAAATTTCAAAAATTTCGGAGCAAGGATTCGTGTCCTTCCTGAAGTTAAAAAATGTCATGAAAGGTTGAAAAAAATTTCATGGAATTTTGTATGGTCATTGGATGTGATATTCTTAATGATTTCACCAAATGTTATCCAAACTAGATCAAGGACATGCCAAACTCAAAAATGTCCTTTTTCAAAAAACCAAAGAAAAGTGGAAAAATAAATAAAATTTCTTAAATTAATGCCGTACACAAAACATTTATAGTAAGGTCAATTTGTCTATCAAATTGTTCCCAATTCGGTGCAAGGACACGCTCACCTCCCATATATATATATCCTTTAAGTTAAAAATGATAGAAAAGCTAAAAAAATAATTGGAATTGTTCGAAAAATTGTACGGGTGCCCCGAAAGATTGTCCTTAAAAAAATGTATCATATACCTTGTAACTATCCTAATGGACAGTCATGTAAAAGTTTTATTTATTTTAAATTATTTCAATCAGCATCAAATACTGTACAGAAACTGATGTTCAATTACACACACACACACACACGTACATATTTTGTTTGCGTACAAAAACAAGTTTATAAGTAAATGTCTAAACGCCTTACAACAGCTGTTTGTTGTCGTTGTTATTTATATAATTTAGTTTCTATTCTCCTATTTCATTTAAAAATTAAGTCCCTTACAATGACCTTAATCTGTCTTGTAAAATTTTTTTTTTGAATTCTAAAATATTTAAAAATATTTATAGTTTAAAAAAAACGAGGTGTTAATCTTAAAATATTTGCCAAATTCTACAAAACAACAGATGTTAGTGTTAAACATTTTCTTATATCTTTCTCTATATTTTTGCAATTTAATTAATTCTTTTTTCTTTCTTAATATACAAAAAGCTCTTAACTGCAACACTTTTTCTAATCAACAACTGTTTTTATAGCATTTGCTTCACCTACACACACAAACGTGACTATAAAATTTTTTAATTCGCTACTAAATCTCACAGTATATTCGCTTTTTGTTCATTAAGGCGCTCAATTACTCGTATCTACATACGTTTATAGACGACTTCCGCTTATTTTTATATGCACTTTATTACTTTGTTGGTTAAAAGTTATTAAAAGCGAAAATGTTGCCTAAAAATAAAGGAATTAACATTTTATTATGCACAACACATGATGAGGTTTTATAATTGCACTATTCTATATACATTTTTATTATATACAAGTATTTTTTTTTTGTTGCTTTCTTATAAATTATAAAAATCTAAACAATTATTAAAAAATAGAAAAATGTTATACGATAAGAAATTTGTTGTACAAATTCCACTATAAGAATTGGATGGCAGAGCTTTTGTTTCATTTATAATAATTTTTTTTTGCTGTTTTTAGGTAGCTCAAGTAAACGTAGCCTCACACTGTTCTACAAGTCTTAAGATTTTTATTAAATTTTGTAGAAGCAAAAAAAAAAATGTTATATGATTTTAATGTCAAAAAATCAAATTGAAAATTTTTTTCATTACATTTTATGTCTACACTATCCTACCTTTAATCATATGTGTTTAGAAAAATTTCTAAAAATGATGGGAGTGATATTTCATTACATATTGTCTTCACATTATTATACTTTTTCATTTTATTTTAGTTTTTGACATGTCGCAATACTCAGTATAATAATGTAAA
>NDXZ01007525.1:582-19221 GCA_003055125.1 Paykullia maculata | reverse complement strand
GAAGAAAATATCGCAGCTGTATCGGCCAGTGTTAATGATGGCCATCAATTATCGATTCGTCGCCGTTCGCAGCAATTGGGCTTCTGTTACTCAACAACGATGAACTTTCTGATGAACAGAGCACGCATTTATAGTTCTTTACCTATCTTCAGCTTTGCCCAGAAAGTAACTAAGGATATATTGTTTTTAAGGGTCCCCAGCAGATTTGGGACTGATCACGCACAAGAGACATTTAAAGCAGATCCCTCCCTATCTACCTGAGATCCAAACTAGAGTAATTTCAGACAGTTGACCTATCTTTGACAGTTCTTTTCTACATTGACCAACTAATAAGTATGTGATAGTGTAAGATTTAAGTAATAGAATTGCTGCCTGACTGTCGTCAAAAATACCGATAGCCGAAAGCCGACAGTCTTCCCGAACGGCAAATACCTCAGCCTGAAATACACTACATTCGTTCGGTAGACTTTATGAAACACTTATTTTGAGTTCATCAGGAAGACTCCGGACCCAACGTCACAGTCCTGCTTAGAGCCGTCTGTATAACCTGATCCTACAGTCCCCTCCCAAGTTGCCTCTAGACCATTTCCTGCTGAAGGGATTTAGTATCTTTAAGTCCGTATAGGGAGTAGATAAACGGAAGGTTGGTTTGTGATCGAGGGCAGAATTGTTTGAATACTAAAGGATGTCTTTTTATTAGCGAAGAATTTTGAAGTAAAATATAACAAAAGAAAACGTTTTTAATATCGAAGATCTAAGCTTTGTTATAATAATTTCAGACATGTGTTTCTTCGCAGTAAATCACGCTGTATTTTAGCAATAACGCTTTGAATTTTTGCTTCCAAGTACTTAATTGTTTCTTGGTTTATGAGCAACTTTACATAATCCCAGAAAAAATTATCTAAAGGGCGTCAAAACGCACGAACGAACTGACCAGTAATATGTTTGCTTCAGTAAACTTTGCGCTGTTTGGCATGTCTGACCACCATTTTTAAGAACATATCGAACATATTGGCCGCGACAAAAAATAGACTATCCTCGCTCCATATGTGATAATTCTTTTTTTCTTTTTGACATAGCCATGTAACCAAAAGACTGCTTTGTTTTTTAAAATAAATTGGAACAATTTGCAAATTTTGGTTTGGCGTGAGTTTATTTATAAGGAGTTGCCAAACAAAACTATCCTCAAAACAACCGAGAACTCTCTAAAGTAAAGAATGAGTCAAAAAAAATTTCTGTTTATACCGAATACCTCTACTGTTCGTGTTTTTACACAGCAACAGTTGTGTTTGTTTTCCGCTTATTGTCACATTCAAAAAACAAAATCTTGACGCAAATCTAAGTCATAATTTTTCCTTAATTTTTAAGTCGTTACCCGTAGAATTTCTTTAGGTTTCTATTGTTTTCTTCTGTGTATGTTTTGGGAGTGTCATCGTCACATTTAAAATTTTTTGGAAGGGGGTAGACAATGGAAATTTTAGTGGCCATAGTAATTGTATTGTTATTGTTGTTTTCGTGTTTTCTATCTCTTAATTAGCATAAATATGCATATTTATGACGAGTATTTTTTTTCTAACAGCCCACAGCAACAAATCAATCAACATTATTTAAATAGATTTGCTAAAAAATTAACACTTTATTGTTTTTCCTTCCATTTATTACCAGACGTAATTAAAATACGGGCTAGGTATTGTAAATCCAGAAATAATTCCAGGAATTCCCGATTTTTTTTTTATCCTTTTTATACTTTTAAATTTTGTTGTCATAAAATTCGTTGACACGCTAAAAGTTTTCTTTTTTTAAAAGCCTAGAGATATAATTGTCAATTTTTAAATGTTTTATAAACAAATCGTTATTTTTTTTTAAACCTTAACAGCTAAAAAGTATAGTCAAAGGAACATAATTTCAGATTATTTTAATATTCTATGTTTGCTGAAATTTTTTATATGATTAACACAATCAAACTGTTGTTGTATTTTAAAAGCCAAAATCAGTTTATTTACAATATCAATTACTTAGTTGTAATTTGTGACTCAAAATTATTAATTTGTTTTTTGCTCGAAAAATTTTGTATTTAACTTATAGGTATACGGCCAAATTTTATGTGAACATTGGTTTATACAGGATGGCGCAAAACTACCGTTAGGGTTTGAATGTTAAAAAACTTTTTCATTTAATGGTTAATTGTTATAATTATTTTTTTGTTATAAAGTATATTAATGGGGAATATTTTTGACTTAGGTATGAAAAAGTATATCCCGCAAGTGGTGGCCATTTTCGGCTTCGGACAAAAAGCAGAAGAAAATCGCGATTTCATTAACAATTTGATAATGAGCGATGAAGCCCATTTCGATATGGGCTACGGAGAATTACAATACAATTACACCCACTTAAGTGTACTGTTTGGTGCGGTGTATCGTCTGAAAGAATCATTGGTCCATATTTCTTTGAAAATGCACATAGGACCTCAGTTACGGTTAATGGTGCTGGACAATTTTTGAGGTCAGCTGAAGAAAACCATTCACAGTTATGGTTCCAACAAGATGAAGCCACAGGTCACACTGCAAGGGATACAATGGCTCTGTTACGGGACCTCTTTGGCGAACGCATTCACCGGATTTAACAGCGACAGACTGTTTTCTTTAGGGTTATTTGAAAGAAAGGGTATTCTTAAACAAGCCAGCGACCATACCACAGCTAAAACAAAACATTCGCAATGAAATTCAAGCCATAACACCGATAATTTTACGAAAAGTTATGCAAAATGTACTGGAAAGAGCACGAATGAGCAAAGGCGAAAATGGCCACCACTTGCGGGATATAATTTTTCATACCTAAGTCAAAAATATTCCCCATTAATATACTTTATAACAAAAAAATAATTATAATAATTAACCATTAAACAAAAAAGTTATTTAACATTCAAACCCTAACGGAAGTTTTGAGCCACCCTGTTATTTCATTAATCTTCTTTGATTGATTTTAAATAAAGAACCTTAATAGTTTTCATTAACTTATTTAAAATTGAATAAAAATAAACCCCAAAATATTATTAAATTACGAAAAGTCTTAAAAGTCCTTATATTGAAATATTTTAATTTCGAATCCCGGAAATTTTTTAAACCAGTTCCGTTTGGCATCTCTAATACGGAGATACAATGTATTCAATTTATTGTTCTGTCAATCAGTCAGACAATAAGTCGTCTTTACAAAAAAAAAATTTTTTATATAAATATTTTGTTAATTTTTTTCTCATTTAAATTTTATTTTTTATTTTTTTGCTCTTTTTCACAAACTCGTGTTGAGAAATTTAACATATTGAATTTTAAGTGGTTTTTCTTCTTCTTTTTTACAATCTTTTAAATATTGTATCTTATGAGATTCTTAAGTTTAGTTTATTACGAAATTTGAACGCTGTCGTTAAGTTTGCAAAAACTTTTTTTTTTGCTTCATAAATTATACGCTCAAAAACCGTTGAAAATTAATTTTTAAATTGTCGATGCAAAAATTTATTTAAATTAAAAAAAAAGTTAAGTTTTATTGTAACGTCTGTAAACCGCGCGACGCATATTTGTTTATTTTAAATGGTGTTCGATCTTCAAATAATCAGTTACTTTGTTAATTTGTGGAATTTCAGCATGGAATTGGCGACAGTTGAATTTAAATCCTTAGTTTCCTAACGAAAGAATAAATTTTAAACAGGCGAATCGCTTTGGATTGGTTGATTAAAGAAGGACATGATCCTGTAAAATGAAGTTTTTATTTTTGGATTGTTTGAAGCAAAGTGTGTAAATATAGTAATACTTTTAATTTTTTATTAACCAACTTAAATGTAAAAAATATTTGCTTTTTTTAACGTGCATGATAAAGAACGACATGTTCTTTATTTAAAAGGCCGATAAAAAAAAGCTTCTATTACAAAGGAAATAAAGTTTGTAAAGTCCACTTCAAAAACTACCAAAAAAAAAAAAAAAGACTTAAACAATTTCTACTTATTGCCACAGAATTTTTTTAATAACTTGCTTTACAGGTATGTGATGAAAAATAATCGTTTTAAAAAGCAAAATCAATAGTTAAAGCGATTTAGATGTGATGAATTCTTATTGATTTTATTTTCCATTTTTGTTTTATTCCGTATGATTCCACTACAAAAATACAGTTATAAATATAATATGCAACTCTGCATTTGTTTACTACAAAGTGAAAATTGTTATTAAAACTAAAAACACAAAATTGTTTTAAAATAAAAAATTGCTTAAGCCCTTATGACACTAAATTTTTCTTGTATTGTTTAAGTTTTTGGAGCAGTGTAAATATAATGTAATAGCAAAATATGCAAGGTGTAAAGATTTCAGATATATAAACATAAATAGCAAATTGACAAAAATTTTACTGAAGTTATCGATAAAGAATTAAGTTCTGCAAAAAAAATGTAAATTTGTTTAACTTAAAATTGACATTTCAGGCTTGAAACATTAAAAATGTTGCTAAATCACTAGTTTTTGGACAATTACCGCAATTTATTACGCTTATCTGTTTTTTTGTAGCGTTTTATCGTAAACAAAAAGTTGGCAACATTTTAAAAGAAAACAACAAAAGAATAAAAACATTGCATTTTTGTTTATGTTTTTTAATAGTTGGTTCTTTTTAATATTTACTGTTTCTTTCTATATCAATTTCATATACATATATATCAATTCAATGAAATAAAAATGTAGTGCTATAAGGGCTTAACAAAACTTTTACCTTGTCTGGAAAGAAAACTCTGTTGAAAGTTAAATAAATGGAAGTCAAATGAGGATTTTTTACGTCAATTAATGCGTTTTCCTAGCGTGAATTCTTGTGCATTTTTCTTAAATACAAATGTAAAATTATATTTAAAAATATTTTTTTTATAAAAAAATAAATTTATTACATTTTATTAGTCTTTTTAAATAAAAAAAAAATCTTAAAAATTACACTTGATTCAAACGTGCTTTGAAATTAATTTCAAAATGATAACGTCGTTTTTTGTCACATAGCAAAACGATTGCTTTTTACTTGAAACAAAACGAAATATGAAATCGATTTAACAAAACGATGATAGCATACGCATCACATCTTTCATTGTTTTCAAATCGTTTTTGTGTCATAATAGTTTTTCATCACATACCTGATTAATTATGTTTTCATTTGAACAAAAAATTGAAGAAGTTTCACCATTTTCTAAAATGTTTTTAAAACAGAAAATATGCGGAAAAAAAGTAGAACTAACCAAAAATTAAATAAAATTATGTAAAACTAGATGAACTGGATCGAGTTGCTGGCACCAACTATTTGTTTCCCCTTTTTCGATCCCATTCTTTTTTTTCCTAATAATGCCATTATTGGAATGACTTATGCAAAGTTTATTTTCTCTAACGAATAAAGTTTTTAATATATTTGTTGTATAGGTGCTACCTCATATTAAACATAAATTATTTAAACGTATATTCTGCACTGATGTAAGTAAATACGTTTCAAAGTGTATACACACATACATCCATATGTGTATGTATTTTATGACAAAACCGATTTCCAAACAGAGGAAAAAACATACTAAATTGTTTTGCCTATGGATTTATCGGAAGTTTATTGCATTAAATACATAGACCACAGCAGGCTTCCGACTACAATCTGTCATAATTAAAATACACACGTGTATATGGAGACGATTATTTTGAAGCCGGCACAGCTACACGGCTACACGACCACCGTTGTAGCTGTGGCCAACTTAGGCTAATTTCTATTTTTGTGAGCGACAAGAGCAGATTTAGTGCTGGCAATATAAAAAAAAATGTGAAATAAATGACAGCTTGAAAATATATTTTGTTTTACAGAAAATAAAATCATAAAATTAAAATATTATAAGCTTTTGACACAAACAACATAAGCAGGCGATTATTTTTAGAATTAAAAGTATTATAAACAATAAAATTTTCTTTAATAATAGATAGTGTGCTCTATATCGAAGACGTATTATTTTTGTAAAATAAAAAATTTAAAAGTGTCACCACTGAAAAATGTTAAAACAAAAGAAACAGCTGTTTTATTTTTGTAGCTGTCGTTTTCAAAGTAATTAAGTAGCTGACTACACGGCGACAATTGTAGCCAGCGGCATTTGTAGTCGTGTAGTCGGTAGCCTGCTGTCTTGAATGTGTTTGTTTACAGCATATGTTTTTCTATGAACAGTTTTGTAAAAAAATTGTTTGCGCACAAACTATATACATATCTCTCTTTTCCAAGCACTCAATCACTAAATTAATTAACTGTTTTTTCTAACGTTAATTTTGCCTTGATTAAATGGACCTCACAAACGAGATTGCGTGCATTTTTGTGAACTATGAAAGTGGTATAATTAGTGAAGCAACAACAAACACCTACAAGCAATTATTTTACTCTTAAAAACTAAATAGAAATTCTTGATCAAACGCATATGTACATATGTATGTATGTATGTAGTACATGTTATATTATATGTACATACTTACATATTTATAATACGATAAAAAGCCAATTTTTTTCATTCAATAAAATTAAATGAACTCATAAAAATGATAATTGTCATTGAAATTATATACAATCTGCACGTGATTTCTTTTCACATACAAAGGTATGTATGAATGTGTGCATGTGGTTGCATTACACAACTCTATACATATAACAAAATGTTTCAAAAATTTATTACAAATAGCTTAAGCTTCTTTTTTCCTAACGACTGTTACCGAGCGCGTCTTCACATAATCACACACACACACACTGTAAAAAAACGGAACAAAAAACATTCTGACATACAAAAAACAAAACATGACATATTGCCTGCCACCCTGACGTATAATTAACCTTTGAAAATTGGTCTATCACGAAAGGTTGCCAGATGACTTTACCATTAGAATTAGAAAATTAATTAGTTAACTATGGGATTTCATTAATAAGTTTTAGGCCGAAATTAACAGTCATTAGTCAACAATGTATTTGTAAACTAATATTAAACTTTTGTTTAACTAACAGACAAACCTAAACAAGGGCGGCAAGCGTTTTTTAGCTGTCAAAAATTCTCATGCCCATACAAATTATAATTTGTAGTAATACGGGCTAATACTAATAACTTTTAAACAAAACATCACTCAATAGAAATGAAATGGTAACTAAATCGCTGATTTTTACATAGAAATAGCTAAAATGGCAATATTTTTCAACAATAACAAAAGCCAGTTATTGTTGTTCGCTCGCAGCCAACTTCACTCCTAAAAGCCTTGTTAATATTGGATTATCTAGCCGTCGCGCGTTACCGCCGTTGTATTTCGGTTTGCTTCATACAAATTATATGGCATGAGGATTTTTGACAGCTAAAGAACTCTTGCTGCCCTTGTTTAGGTTTGCCTGTTAGCTAACTAATGACAGTGAATTTGGGCATTATTAATTTACTATAAGACTGGAATTGAAAATAAATCAAATAACTAGCCATGCTTTGGCAGGCTAAATTTTTATATACATATTTTAAACAGTACCGTGCAATTAGGTAGCAGTGCAGTAAAATCTATTTTCTCTGTATTATTTTTTTAATTTGTAACTAATAGTTGATAAATTTTAAAGGTGCCATAACTTTAAATGATATAATTTTTGTGTTGTAAACAACTCTTCATAGCTAAATGTGTTATTTAAAATCCAAATTAACTGATACAATGCGATCAAAAAATGTATATTTATATATTTTTACAATATCACACACTTCTTAAATCATTGAGTCAATGTCGAACTCTTACGTTATTATTTTCTAAAGAATCCATTTAAATGAACTAAAAAGATTCTGCCGAACAATTGTTTTACAGAGCAAACATATTTTTTCCAAAAAAAATCAATATAAATAAAAACAGCTGATTGGCAGTAATTTTTTATAAAACTATTTATTAAATATTTCTTTAGTTTAAACATTGGAAAAGCTTAATCCGCGACAAAGCATTAAACAAATAAGTTTGTAAGAGAACTTAAACAAATATTTCTTATTGCTTTTAATTATATGTAATTATATTTACTGCTTTTAAATTTTACGGTACTGCATTTATTTACTTAATGTACAGTTTTTTATTTTATGTTATTTGAAATATTCTACAGGTACCAAATTTAATAATACTTTGCGTGTCTTTTTTAAGGCTTAGTGTACGAAGTTGGTTGCTATTGTTGGCACTGGCACACCTTTGATTATCTTTTAACGCAATTCCTTTCGATTGGTAAGAGCTTTGTCCAGCTAGAGGGGTTGTTATTCATTTGTTTGCTTTTAAGGGAAAACTTTAAATTCTATTTTTGCTTTTATTGCAATGTCACTGTGCCAAATTTGGCAGGGAAAATTTAGAAATGTCAGGGTTGTCATGGTATCCAATTACTGTGTTAATTGGTTTTGACTGTCTTTGGTATCATCAATTCCTTTATATTGTGTTTTATATTCGAATCATAGTTGGGAGTTGTTTGTCAAAAAATAATTTTTTTTATTATCTCGACTATTTATTATTAACACTTTAATCAAATTATCTTTGTTCAATTTGGCTGACAAATTTTTTATTAATCCTATTTTATTGTAAAAAAAAAAAATCTTTATATTCTCTATCAAAGGAAATTTCTTGAAAAACATTGCATTAAAAAATGTTTTCCACAAAAAAAAGAAATAGGTATTTCATAAATTTTCTATAGAATACTTCTTATAAATTCTATTTTTCATAAGTTCTCTATTTTTTAATTAATTATTGATAATTTATCATTAAACAATTTTAGGTTAATTCAGCTTAATGTTTATTTATTTTATTTTTCTTAATCGTTTTGCTAAATGTCAAAAACAATTTTTTATACAAATACGTCAAATTATTTCGCCCCTATAATTTGTCTTTAAAATAAAATTAATTATTTAATATTTTCTCTTTCATTTAACACATTCCCATCCATTTCCATATTTTTACATGTAAATGCGCGATTATGATATATGACGTTTATGAGCTAAAACAAATTTATACCACAAATATAAAGAAAAAATATCAGGAAAATGCAATGGTTTATTAAGATAAAAAAAAATGTAAATGTAATTTCAAAGTTTTGTTGACGCATTATAATTTAATTTTGGCAATAATAATGATGACTGTCAGTAACTTAATAAACAGGAACTTATAGAAACAAAACAAATTTATAATTTATTTTTGGTGAAACGTTGAACTTCAACTTAGGCATAAAGAAAAAGGGTCCTACTTTCTTACTCATCTTAACTTTTTACCTATAAAAACAATACCTTGATTTTAAAAGCGAGCTTATAAGTGGGCGTGTTGCACTTTTGATCTATAACTTTTTCGTAATTAACTATGTAACTTAATTGCCTTTTAGGAAAATATACATCTTGTTATCAAAAACATATTATAAATATCATTATTCACCGTCTTTGTTCATCGTTAGTGCTATCGTATATAGCATGTCCTTTTATGGATTATGATGCACAACTTTTTTTCCGTTAGAACTACATTTCTTTTTTTTTAACCACGCGTTCATTCAGCGTTTTAGTCATTATTGGCTGTGGTTTTTTTTTATTTTGGAAAAGATGCATATCGCTCCAAAACAAATATTTATCTTTAAAGTCTAGAAACACATCATTGCAATTTTTTATACCTTCGGCTATAGTAAAGCCAGATTTTTTCGCATCCATCATAGCAAAGTTAGTCAGACTATAAAGTGCGTGATGTAGGTTTAACTGTTCATGCATTCCTTTTATAATAGTTAATTGTACAGGAACATAAGGAAATGTCATGGGGGAAAATCTAGTATCTGATAGCATATGATGAAAGTTTGATGTTTCTTGCTCTCTTCAAATGAATTAATTGTTGTCTGTAAAACTCTTTTTAATAGACTAACCAAGGGGCAAATTCTTGCATGCGATATCGATCAAAATTTTATTGGAACGTAAATATGTCTATTTGTGCTTAGGATTGTCCTAAAAGATCATTTGCTGCAGAAATAAAACAGCATTTTCTATGCAAAATCGGGGATAAATATCTTTCGACTTTAGTTTATCTGGCATCCAATTTCTTCTTGTGAATGACAGGAACAGATCTTTATCGAGATTTTATTATTTCATCTTCAAACTTGTTTGGTTTTCGTCACCCAAGAATATTTTCATTTTATTTCTTCAAAAAGATATAAGGCGAATTACTTGCAAAATCACTTTTTAAATCAAAATGATTTGTTATCAACATTTTAAGAAAACAATAGCGGAACTCACTCTTCGAAGCACACTTGTAATTAATGCAAGTATGCACTATTTTTTTTTTGCTACAAAGCGTGAGTGCATATTTCTAAGTATGTTGGAAGTTTTTGATAACAGCTGATTTTGTAGGTGACAAATACTTCAATGCCGCCATAACCTTGGCCGCAGTCAATATATCAAAGCAAACGCAGTTGTTTAATCTTCAGCAGTAAAAAGAACATATACATATACAAAAAGAACATATACAGTCCTTAACGAATATATCAATGTGTTACAAACGGAATATGCCCCAACATAGTTATCCTTTTTTTTTTTGTTTTTTAGTGGTGGGTAAATTTAAACATCTTTAATTTTTACAAAAATATTTTAAGAAATGTTAAAGTTACATGTTACATTCAAAATATTTATTAACAAGTACTTTACTAGCAGATACATACATATTTGTTCATTTAATTATTAAATGTTGATAAAAAAAAATATATATGTTGTCACAATTCACACAAAATAAAAATTTGCCGCTATTTGTGCGGTAAATAATTGTTTCCAACCAACAAAAAAAAAAAAATATTTAGACAGCTGATAGTTAAGGGTTAATAGAAATGGACCATAACAACACAAAAAAAAGCAACTGTTGAACAATATTTTTAAAATACATCTTGAAAATTTATGAGAATGTTTATGGAAATTATGAAAAAGTAGTTCGTATGTACATATGTATGTATGTGCCACCATTGTCGTGTAGGTCATTCGCTTCATGTGCTATTAAATATGGTTCAATAAAAATAATACACTTGAATTAATTTAAATATTGCGTTAGTTTTGTGACACATTTAAAACAATAAAAAAAATTTAAGTATCGAAAAATAAACAATATTTTCTATCTGTTATTTTGTAATATCGAATTGTTGTGAGTGTAAAAAACCATAAGACCAAATGTTAGGCAAATAACTAAAGATCAAACATTAAAAAATACCGAAAACTAAAAACTGATGGGAAAAAATTATTTCATGATTGTTAGTTTTGGCTTTAAAAATACGATTAGGAAAAGTAGCAACAGTATAATTGCCCTTTCTGTCTTTTGTCTTGCGGTAGCGAAGCAGAGTTTTTAGACTTTAATTAGACACTAGAAAAATGTAACACGTAATTTTTGAACAGCAACACACCTTATCAGCCTTTCTTAGAAACCTAAACATGATGCCCTAATTGCACCTGTGTAATTCTGAGGAGCCCGCAGAACGCAGCGTCATATAATCAAATGAATCTTCGCAAATTTTTGAAAAGCTTAAAAATATATGTATGCTTAAACTAAAATTATATATATCGTATATCGAAATATAAGCGTTAGTTTATATATTGTTTGTCAGTAACAACAACCATTCAACACAAATGAAAACTTATTGTTTAATAGCAAACGCCGGCAAACGTCGTGTTGCCAAATATAAAAAAATACCCTAAAAGTTGAAAAGTACTTTTTCGCTCCCCTTTTATCCGAATTTCCCCCTTTTTCTTAGCCATTACTATTGTTTTTTTTTAATTTTATTATGTCATACTATTTTTTATGTCTAAAGGAATCCGTGTTTCAAATTTTATCCAAATCGGCCTAGTAATTTACTATTAAACGCATTTTCCCGGTTTTCCCCCTTTTTGGTAATTATTTAGTCACCATTCTAGTGTTTTCTCAAATACCTGCTTATCATGAATTCTTTCCAAAATCTAAAAAAAAATATTTTTTTCAAAAAAGTACCAAAAATAAGTACGATTTTTATCCCTATATGTTCGAATTTGAAAAAAAGTACCAAAAACGTATTCATATTTATCGGAGATGTGATGAATGCAGTTAAAAAAAAGTTTCTATGTTTATTGGCTTAGAAATTCAAGGGGCCCCAAATTTGAAAAAAAAGTACCAGACACCTGTCCGCTAATTTTTAAGTAGAATTCAACGCTTTTTTTTATTAATTATCTTGTTTAGTTAAGTAAATATAAGGTTACCGATTTTTCCCTTTTTTACCCCCTAAATACTTTAATTTCCAAAAATCCCTTCTTAGTGGATCTATACAACGGGAGAGAAACCCACAGTTCAAATTTCAAGTCTCTAGCTCTATTCGTTAGGGAGGGGAAGATTTTAGGATGATTTGAAATCAAAACTTTTCTTTAATATCGAACATTTTAAGGTAATGATTTTATTTTCAAATCTAATATTGATATTTTTAAATGGTTTTAGTATTTTTAGAGTTGTACTCCCATAGTTTATATTAAGTAAAATATATGTTTTGTATTTCCACTAAACTTCTTACATATTATCAACCTCTTTTTATCTTTGTTTCATTATGTACGTCTCACTCTCGTTACACTGTGCTTCATTCCTCTTATAAAAGTATATTTGCATGTCTCATCACTCGTGTATGTATTTTTGTTCATTTCTGTTTCACTGCTCAATCTATTTTTAAAAACGATTTTGGCGTTTTTTATGTTGACAAATAAATGCACATGAAAAATATTTTTCATTTTTTTTAAAAACACTTCTTTATACTGGCTACATGTCATCACATTCGTTGTTGATCTATTTTTAGTTACAACTCGTGAGTGCGTTTGTGTGAACAAAAATAATTTATCAAATAGGAAAAATCAACATTCAGAAATACTTTCCTGTGTTATGCGACGATTGTATTTTTGCATGAAATGTTTTTGCCCAAAAGAATATTGTTGTTTCTCTTGTATTTGGTTGATAAATGTTTGTCCGAATTTTAATTATTTTTAAGCAGTTCTCTTAAGTTTTACCTTTTGCAAAGAATGATTTTGATTTAAAACATTTGCTCACAAAGAAAATATATATAACTTTAAAAATACGCCCTATATGGGAGGAAGGCGTATTTTTTGGGTTTGTCACACACATTTTCTATTTGTCCCATTGTATTTGTCATAAAGACATGTTTGCAAAGTTTCGGTATCTTACAAGCATTTTGGGTTTATTATGTTTTGAGTTTTAAATAAACTAAAGGAACCACTTTTATTTAACTCATTAGCAATTTTTACCAAGTAAGACCGCTATATTTGGCTGTGCCAAATCTTATATACCCTTCACAACGTCTATTTATGTATGTATGTGAAAAAAAAAATTTTTTTTTTGCCTATATCTCTTTAAAAAAAAGTAGTCGTCTTTTTTGGTTTATATCTCGGTCAGTTATAAAGCGATTTTACTGAATTTCAATAGCAAACATTTCAGGAAAATTTCTAATTGTTTAATACTACTATGGCGTCCGTACGACATCGGAGTGCTGAGAAAACTTGATTTCAACAGACGGACATGGCTAAATCGACTTCCCTATCTATAAGGATTGACAATATATATATATATTTTATGAGGTCGCAAATTAATATTGTAGAAATTAAAAACGAAATGACAAACTTATGTATGCCCTTATCACCATAGGTGAAGGGTATAAAAAGTGCATGTATGTATCTACAAAAGTTGCTTAGTTTGTCTTGATTTGCAAGCAGCACCTAAAATCTATCTGTCCCTTTGATGTTCGACCCGTCAATTTCTAATAAATTTAATTTTGGTCATTAAAAGGAATCTTGTTACTTCTTCCAATGGTGAAAACTAAAAAACATTAATTATTAGGGTAGGATAAAATAAAAGACATCAAAGAAAGATACAAATTAAAGTTTTGGTGGAAAAGTGGTTATAATTCCATCACAATTAAATGACTCAAATGCTTAACGAACATGACCCATTTCATTATTAAATGCATAACTTTTTCTTGTTGGGATGATTTCGCCCATTTTTAATACCAAACATTTCCGTTGATTGATTTATAATTCAGCCAAATTTCGTCCCCTTCCATTGTGTGTTCAACGAACGGACAAAAAGGCGGACAAGCATAGCCAGATCGTCTTAGATTTAAAAAAGAATTAGGAAAATTACAAAATGTTATAAACAAAATGACCAAATGAGTGCAACCCTCCATATTCCTTTTGGTTTTGCATTAATTTTTTATGGTCATAAAGCACTTAAAATATATGTGCATCAGTTAAATTCATTATAAGTTTTTAAAAGCTGTTTTAACCATTTTACTGTCTGTCATTTTTTATGAAACAAATAAGCGATAGAGCTAAGGTCGAAAGCAATTGTTTTTAATCAATAAAGAGTAACAAATTCTTATGCGACCCCCTACACATTATCATAGGTTGTGCCACCAAGTTTAGTAAACAGATAAGTCGTTCTTACAATTTTTTAACCAACCAGGCCTCTGGCATTACAATCATTAAACAATACAACTAATTGCAAGGTGTAAAATCTCATAAGAAAATTATATGGTTCAATTATAAGGATCCGAAATAATTTGTTAATTGTTTTCATATAATTTTTTTATAAAGAAACATTCACTTTAAAAATTTACCTTTTAATATTTAAAACTTGTCCCATCTACCCTTTGCAACACTGGCGTCATTACTCTATCACAAATGTTGTTCATTTATATATTCATTGCTGCACCTTCTTACCTCTCCCACAAGGAGGTTAATTTTAATTTTGGAATTTTTTCTTTTCATTATTTTTATTCACCCACTTGCCTATGGTCGGTCTAATTGACGTCTATCGTAAAACATAAAAAGCAAACAAAAAAAAAAAAATTATGTAGAACAGAAAAAAGTAAATAACGATGATAATAACAACAAACACAGATAAGTACTTTTAAGGTACAGTGATGACAATTTGGTGATGATTGCAATAAGTATTTGAATAAAAATGCTGCTTTCTTGATATTGATTAAAAGTGTTGGCAAAGAAAAAATAAATAATTTTCATTAAAACAGTTCTCGAAAAAAAAATTTTATTTATTTTAAAAAAATCTTAATTTAAAAAAATATTTAATTTTTAAAAGCTTTTTTTATTAATTTAATGAAAATTTTTTGTTTTTTAATTCTATGTTTATTAAACATTTTTCCAAAATAGTATTTTGTTAATATGAGTTAAGAAAAAGAAAAGAATATGTATGTTAATTAAACGCCTTTGTTTTTTAAAAGTTATCAACATTTGCGCCAACGAAATATCACTTAAACAAAACGAAAGACTTTCTTGTTCGTTTCTTCTATTAATAAGAGCCGCTCTCTTTGGCTCTTAATATACAAATGTTCATATTTAAATAACAAATTTGTACATTGGCCTGAGTGTATCTTTGCAACCAAATACAAAATGTAAAGTAAAATATAAAATAAAAAACAGTGAAAATTTATACATTTTTTTATTTATTTTTTTCTATTCAGTTGTTAAATGACGGTTCAAGCGACTTAACGCGTCAGTACGAAAAAAAAAAATAAACAGACTAAAAACGAATCTTACGTTCCGATTCTTTATTAACACTAATTTTAGATGTGCGTTCGTAATATATTTGAAAAATATTAAAACAATTTTAATTTTAAGTTAAAATTAAAATTAAAAAAAAAACGAAATCAAAAAAGTATTTAATATTAATTTTAATTGCAAAATAACTTTAATAAGAAGTAACAACAATACCAAAAGTCATCTTTAAGAGAAACAACATTAACTGTGATATAAACCGCTCTTGTTTTGTGTGTATATGTGTAATTTTTTATCGTTATTTACAAAACAAACAAAAACCAACACTAAATAACATAGAAAATGTAATTTATTTATTGATTACTTCTATTTCTTTATTTATTTTTTTTATTCACTTTACATTTGTGCCACATTTTTTTTTTATTGCTATTTTTTTTTTAATTTGTTATGAATTGTATTTATTTTATTATGTATTTGTTGTTGTTTAATTACATATGTGTGTATATAATTTTTAAGTGTGAGTGCATGTGTGTCTGTTGTGATTTTACACTTGTGCTAAAAATGTCGCTACTCAGCATTTATGTACATATGTATTTATGGCTATCTCGTGATTTTGATTGATTATTTTATCTCTTCTATAGATTATAGTTGTTGTTGTTTTTGTAATGATAATACATATCTCGTATTCTCTGTTTTGTTTTATGTTACCTTTTAAGTTTTTGCTGCACTAACAAGTGCAGTAGACTTTAAACTTAAATACAAAATGGCGAAATTTGTAAACAATATTATTTAAAACCAATTTTCAATTCGGACCGTGTAGGCATTTCAAATAAAAACTAGACATAAATATTCACCTGTTGCAGGAAGTATTTTATAAATTCTTTTAATTTTTATAGAAATTTTCGGTAAATTCCCTATTTTCGTTAAAACATTTTCCGCAAATTATATTTCTTTTTCGAAAATTTTTTATAAAAATTTTATTCCAATAAACACCATAGCGGAAAAACATCTAATAACCCTGGGATTTTTTGACAACAATTTGTTTTTTTAATAACAGTATAAAAATAAAGGCTTGTATTCATAGTTATAAACTAAAGTCGGTTCTTTTTAAAAACGACTTTAAATTAAATACCTTTTATTAATTCTTTTGCTATTATAGTCAAAAATAAAGTATATTTTTTTCAATATAACCAGCTTTAAATGGGTGAGTCATCAAATCGTAAAATGTTTTCATACAAATTGTAACAAAATATGAGCAAGTGGGAACTCTACTCAGCTGATTTTGTATAATGTTGACGAATGAAACAAAAAAGAAAAAACAGAAATGTCAAAAAAATTTTAAAAATTAAAATATTTTTATTTATTGAAAAGAAGAAAAAAATTAAAAAGCAATATTTAAAGGACTTATTGCCCTTTTTAAGTTAATTTTATTTATAAAAAAAAATAGGGAAGCAATGTGGGCTACTTTTTTTGGGAAAAGCTGTTGGTTTTGTTTTTTTACAGATTCAGCTATTTTTAAGTTTAAAGTCGGCTTTTACGTTAAAAGTATATTTTAAATCGTCTATAGTATACAAAAAGTATACTTTATAACTCTTAAAGTATACTTTGTTTACGACTATGATTAGGGGCCATTAAAAATTTTTTTAAATTCTTATCTCTGTCATGGCTGTTAATTACTTTTTGTTACAAAAATTTCAATTAAAAGTTTTCTGTTTTTTCTCCCAAAACCATATGGCAACAGTGTTACCTGTGTTACCTGTTAAAAAAAATCATCACGGTAACCCCAGCTTGACATATTTTTAAGAACTCTTGAATATTTAAAGTTTAACCTTATTATTCATAACAAATTTTTAAGTTTATTGAACAAACTTTGTACGAAAATTTCGTTCAATAAACTTAAAAACTGTTTATGAATATTGGGGTAAGAGGTGTAAAAAGCATTTCGCAAATTAAACGAGTTCCCCTATTAAGAAACATTATAGTGTTTTCACACTGGGGGTTTTAACTCAAAATTTGGTTTTAACGTTAAAACCAATATTAAAACCTGGTTTTACCATACAAAATAAGTTCGTTAAAACCTTCTTAAATTTTAAGTTGATTTTATGAAATACAACCTTGTGTTTGGTGTACTAAATTCAGTTTTGGTGTACTAAAAACAGATAATAACAATATATGGCACTCAATAAAAATAAAAAATTTAAATAATTTAAAATTTTTAACATTTCCAAAAGAAAAAGAATCTTGTGGACGGAGCATAGAGAAAAAACATTTCGTGATTCCATTAGACAGAATTTTAAAATATTAATTCACAGAAAACAAAATAATTTCTATTTGGGAGCGCATTTTTAAAATTTCTTAGTTTTTCATACAAACAAAAACAGCTGCTATACAGTTGGTCAAGTGAATATTATAACAGAAATATAAAAAAGTACTGCAATAAATACACTTATTTCTACGAGAAATTTCTTTTATTGTCAGAAAAATTTATTGGACAAACTGTGAGTTAAAACTTGATTTAAATAAACTTGTAGTGTGAACGCAAAATCAAATGTTTATGGTTTCAATGTTGAAACCAGGTTTAAACATTTGATGTGAAAACACTATTAAATCGTTAAAAAAATCATTTCGCATTTATTATATTTCAAGATTCTTATTAAAAAAATGTTAAAATTTCC
Organism: Paykullia maculata; assembly: GCA_003055125.1. Lineage (NCBI taxonomy): Eukaryota > Metazoa > Arthropoda > Insecta > Diptera > Rhinophoridae > Paykullia > Paykullia maculata. Next base: position 990 of record NDXZ01007525.1, on the reverse strand, counting down.
GTTTTAGCATCGTATCTACCAAGAATAGGTATTTTGTTCAGCCAGGAAAATCACTTGTAAGCCTATGTTCTCTCTCTCTCTCTCTCTGCATACAATTTAGTATTGAAGTATGTATCTGTGTATGTTTTCATTTACTCTTTTCGCATAAAAAGTAGTACAATTCCGAATATTTTTTTTGTTCTAAGTCAAAAAAAAAAAACCTAAATTTCACTAAACAGTAAAAAGAGGTCATTAAATATTTATTTCTGATATACAAAAGCAATTTTGTATTTAAATAAACACAAAAATTATTTAATGTTTATTTTGTTTTTTATAAAAAAAAAAAATTCAAAATGTTATTTAAGTATTTTAAGCGCGTGATTTGTGTCACATTCTATTCATGTCATTTATTTGGTTTTTTTTTTTTTT
>NDXZ01007503.1:0-10340 GCA_003055125.1 Paykullia maculata | reverse complement strand
TTTTTTTTTTTTTTTTAATAAAAATTAATAGAAAGAAAATTTTATATTTTTTTTTATTATCCCCAAATAAATAGTGAACTTCCCAAGTTAAACTTCTTTGTTGTTGTCACGAACTGTATACTTAATTTAACCACTTTAAGAAAGACTGTCGAATATTTTGTTTTTATATCGTCGCTGTAGTATTTTTATGGCAATTTTTGGTTCGTTGTGTGTGTGTGTTTTTTTTTCAAATATAATTTATAAAAACAAGAAGGAAATAAATTATACCCTTCTAGCTAAAAAATTGCGCAAAAATTGTATGTTCAAAATTAAATTTTATCATAAGCAAACAGGGGGAAAAGGACTTTTAGTGTTATTTTTCGTTTTTGCATTCTTAGTTCTTTCTTATTCAATTGCAATAAAACGTTGTATGTCTTTGTCTTTGTCTTTCTCATTCTGTTGCTGATGAGTTAAGCAAAAGAGATTAAAATCTTAAGCATTTTTATTGTTTTTTAAGTTTTGAAAAATTCTTAAGGCGTAGCACGTGTCAAGATAAATGAAAAGGGTTTCTTCTTGTGTTTTTTTTGCGAGGGTTCGGTTTTTTAGTGTTCAGACTAGCTTAAAAAACAATAGTTTGTGTTAAAAGTAGGTTGGGGGTTTTTTTTCATCATAAATTTGTTTTTGTTTTAAATGCAAATTTTTTAGCACAATTTGTAAGCGTTTTTAATTTATAAAAATTCCATATGTTGTGGAAATATTTATCGTCACCTTTCGTTTCATTTTTAATCAAGTATAAAGTGAAAGTGCTGTATGTTTTTTTTTATTGCATGTCCTTGTAGTCCTCTTTTTATTTATTTTATTTAGATAAGCTCTGTACTTAATATGCCGATAAATTATATTAATTTATTTACGGTTTATACAGTTGTTTATCGCTTAAGATAATTGCTCAAAGGGATCTAAAATATAATTCATTTTTCTAATGCCTCTATTAAATTAACATGTACATACAGTAAAATTTAAATATGTACTTATACATACATACATACATATGTATATGCAATTTAAATGTATTTTCATGTGTATGTGTAAGTTTAATATACATTTTGTTTGATCTCGTACTTACTATATTTCGTTGCTATTATATTTTTAATTTTGTAATTAATAAGAAATAAAGTTTTGAGGGTGCAGCGTTGTTTTTGTTCTAAAGTATGGGGTGGTTCATTTTTGTTTTTTGTTTTTTTTATATTTATGTTTTTAGTTTATTAAAACATTTAGCCACAATTAAATGTCGTTGAATATTCTGCAAAGAACACTGAATTTATACCCAAATTCAATTCATAACAATTTTGCTGACTGTTGGAACACGTTTTAATTAAACAATGCATATGCTCTCAAATACATACATACATATAATTTGTCAACCCTAAGTCAACAATTAATATTCCATCCAAACTATTTAATTTTACAAAATATAATAAAGTTTAAAGTTGTTAAAAAATTGTTTGCATATACACATCAATATGTGTATGAACATACCTTTAATTAACGACTTCATGACGTTAATCCCAATGATGTATTTGCCAACAGCTTTCCTTGGAATGCATAAAATTTCTAATTTAATTATCGGTTTAATTTTAAACTGCTTAAAAAACCTCTATTAATGTTTTAACTAAAATTAAATTTAATAAAATTAATTTTATAAATAGTGCCTGTCAGAGAATTTTTTATATTATATGTACATATGTATGTACATATGTAGTAAAAAAAAGAAAAACAAAAAACCTTTTAAGTTCTCCACTACATTTTTAAATGCTTTTAAAAATTTCTGTTAATTTAAAGTTTTGGCACACATTAGTTTCTTTTAGGTTTATTTGTTTTTTATGTTTATTTTGCTAATTATACAAATTTTTAAGTATAGAAATTACAAGGTTGTTAACTTTTTAATATCAAAAGTTAACAAATTAAACAAAGACAAAACACAGTTTGTTTTACACATTTTTTCACATATTGACCTGAAAAAGCACGAAAAAACAAACAAACACACAAACCAAGGTCGATCTATCTCTTCACTCGTGTATTTTTTTTCTATTATTTGCTTTTTCATTTTTTTATTCCAAGTAGATCATTGTTGTGGGTTTTTTTTCATTACGGGTCATTAGTTTAAATTTTACATTAATTAAGTCTGTTTTACAATCACCAGGGAGAGATTTATGGCTTTTTGTCAGAAAAATTGTTTTCTTCAACGTTCTTTCTTAGTGGTAGGTAGAGGGGTAAGGTAATCTAGAAGATATTAAATTGAAAATTATTATGTTTATTTTTTTATTTTACCTTAGTCGAATGAAGAATAACAATACAGTCAAGAAATTTTCCTTTACTAATTTTTCAATTATTAGGCAAATCCTGAAAAGAGAGTAAGAAAATAAATTTTTTAAGCTAAAAAAAAATTTTTTTTTAAACAATAGTACAATTTAAAAAGTTTTTTTTTATACTAAACAAATTTTTTCTTTTCCAACTCTGCTTTATATTAAAAAAAAGCAATTGGCCACTAACAATGTAAGAAGAGAGCGCAAGTTTGTTTTTTGGTCAAGTCAATTGTAAAAGAACAAGATTACAGCTACAAAGTAAGCAACAAAGCATGACCACAAAATAAAAATTATAATTTCCCACCTAAAATAAAGAAATTTACAATCTTAGCAATAAACCAAACACACAAAAGAAAGTTTCAAAAATAAAAGTTATTACTTTTATTATTATTATAATGTTTTTTTTTTAAATTCACTTAAAACTTAAAAAAGTTAATTTTTTTATATATTTTGCTGCAAAAAACACAAACATACATACATACATATGTACGTTCATTTAGACCAGGGATGGTTATTTATTTTTGTAAAATAACACTGTGCGAAAGGTAAAAAAGTACACAGACTTGGCTATATAGGTTCGATAGTGCAACTTGAGCTGAGTAAAACCCTAGCTCCGTTTTAATTTTATGGGCATCAGCACAAGAAGACTTGGTGAATTTTCCGAAATTGGTACCACAACCTTTTAGCCAATGCAAAAAAGTTGGTTTTTTTTTACTTTTTTGAGCATAGCTCGCAGGAATCGTTGTTTTTCCTATACTTTCTTCTACAAAAATGTAGTCAAAGTAAAATTAAACAACTTTTGTAAACATACCTATACGATCTAAACATGTTCTGACGACTTATATAGCAAAAAAATATTTTTTTTTTGCGAAAAATACAGATCGTATAGGTATGTTCGCAAAAGTTGTTTTATTTTACTCTGGCTACATTTTTGTAGAAGATAGTATGGGAAAAAGAACGATTCCTGCGAGCTATGCTCAAAAAAGTAAAAAAAATCCAATTTTTTTGCATTTGCTTAAAAAAGATACAAAAAAATTTTTTTCGGCAATAAAATGTTCACAGGTTGTTTTTTTTTAGAATAAAATATTAATTTATCTTGTTTACCAATTTTTTAGCTTATTATTGCTAAATATAGTTAACCCGTACTACCAAGTCTGATCTTATTGGACAAAAACTGATAACACATTTTTTTTTTAAGGGTCCACTCATTTTCAGAATATTTTCAGACCCATATCTGGCCAAACTGAGTATAGGGTTTTATACCCTTTGCTGATATAATAGAACCTATACTGTCACTTTCTTGCGTTTTTTTCACTGTTGCACAGTGTAATCGCTCAGACGTGACTACACTCGCCTCAGACGCATTTCGCCACATTCTTCATTACGCTTTTTTCATTGCAGAATATACTAATATTTTACTAGTGCGATATTTTTTCTCTTAATTATTATCATTCTTAATTATTATCATTATTATTATTATTTTATAGACCTTAAGCTTGTTTAAAACATTGTGAATATAATATCAAAAAGGTTTAAAAAAAACTAGAATAATATGTTTTTATTTTTAGAAATTCGCCATCAACAATTTCGGTTAAATATGTCGCGTGATTATGAACTGTACGGTGTGGCCCAAGATGATCCTCAACTTATAGCATTCCTGCGTGAAATACATATGCGCAAATACCCCATGCACTTTTTCAAAACATCTGCAGCGACAGAAGAGAATGAGCTACCGAATGGTGGAAGCGCCAGTGCTGGAGAAGGAAGCTCTTTAAACGGTTTAACGCCAGCTGCACATTTAAATCTAAGTGCACATCCCAATGAACTAACACCAAAAATGGCCTATTACGTTGCTAACGAACTGCAAGGAAAAACAAATGGTGCTGTTATACAATCGCTGACTGGTTCTTTAGGTCATCTTATGACAGCGTCCTGGTTTTCGGAAACACTTAATTGGGCTGGCGTTATTGTAGAACCAGAGCCCCGGCGATATTTTACTTTACGGAAACAAAATGCCTTAAGACCACGCATGCAAGTTGTGCATGCTTGTGTTTCACCCAATCCCTATCCCAAAGAGGTATGTACGAATAATATTTATTTGTTTGTTTTGAAATATTTGAATTAAGTAATTGAGTTTTATCATATTATTCAGGTATCTATTCATAATGAAGAGTCTGAAGTGCGAATTAACAGTCTGCTCGATGAGGAGACATCGTGGTTCAATTCGCGTGTCAAATGTTTTCCGCTTTATACAATCATGCTAGCATCAAATCGTGTTCAATATGATCTACTCAGTTTGGGTGTGCATGGTCATGAGTTGGAGGTAAGAAAGCGAGTTAAGAAAATTAAAAAAGACTAAACACAAAAGCTCTTAAAAACAATGTTACAACACTTAAGTAATTAAATATGTAACTCTTTTATAAATATGTAAAGAGTCAACACAATGAAAATCTAAAATAATTAAATACGAAAAAAAATAATGTTTTTACTACCACGAAAATTTGTTTGTCCATGGTCCAAAGTAGTTGCACCGCACCGTTAATCTACATATTTTTAAAGAAGAAACATTTGAATTTTATATACAAAAACAAGCAGTTGATTTTGAAATTGTTTACATTTTAACAAAGCTACCCATTAACACAATCACTGTTCGCCAGTGTAGCAAAGTAATTTCAAAACTGTCTAAAAACATATTTATTATTAAATAAAATTTATTATTTTGTATGGAACAGTTTTGAATATTATTTTCTTTTTTAGATATATTCTAACAGTTTCTTAACATAAGTTTTTTTTTTTTAATTATTCTTTTTATATTAAAAACAAATTTGCTTTTTTAAAAGAGTTTTCGATGAAATATCTATTTGTCAAAAATCTTTTTTAACATTTTCTATTGATGGAGAGTTTTTTTATAATCTTATTAAAAGAAAAGTAAAAAATACTTCAAGAAAAAATATTCAAATAAATTCTTTTTATATAAAAGATTTGTCATAGATAACGAAAGCCTTATAACACACAAAATTAAACAAGTCCATCACAGAAACGCTTGAAAAAATTGAAAAGGGAAAAGTCAATCATGATATTACGAAATAAAATTTCATAAATTATAAATATGTACGTATTTTCGAAGAAGAAACGCAGGCGTGAATGACTTTTTACTACCTTCTAACCTGAAATCGTATGCAAAGCAAATAATTAGCGGCTTAATAAGCAATAACAAAATAAAAATTAAAAAAAACTTTTTTCAGTTTGATTGTCTGCTCTTGGCGGTGCATAGAAGGTTTTAATAATGAGCTTTTGATTTTTTTAATACTCAATTGTTCACAAAAAAAAGATAACGAAACTAATAACATTTATTTACAGATACTGCAAACGTTGCCTTTTGATAAAATAAAAATTGAAATAATTTCAATACATTTGATGGAAAATCAAGAGGACGTTGGTAATTATGTTCAAATGTTAACAAAGTTCCTACAGGGAAAGTTTTATAAAATGCAAAAAAAATTTGGACGTAACTACTTCTTTCAACGACTAACAACAACAACAACAACGACATCAACTACGAATACAAACAAAATGCCAACACGAACCCGAAAAAAAGATATTCTCTTGCTAAAGACACCTTAGAAGCCTTTACATACATACATATGTATAAAAAACGGAAAAATAGAAATTTACAAATACATATAATGAAAATGCTTAAATTTTTTAATTGAATGCAAAAATTAATAAATAACAAATTGATGTCCGAAACCAATAAACACAAACACGCATTACACCAATATTACAAAAACAAAAAACTTAAGAAAGAAAAAACCAAAAAAAAATATTTTTTTTTGTCTTTAACAAAAAAAAGAAGAAAAAAATATTAATTTGTTTTTCTATTCTATTATTGTATGAATGAGTATGCGACACACATTATTATAATTATTATTATTATTAATATTATTATTATCATTTAAAGATGGAAAAAAATTTAATAACATTATTAAAAGAGGAGAAGCCTTTATTGTATAAATTAATTGTAATGTTTACTGCTTAATTTTTATTAAAATTATTATTTTTCGTATACAAACATACATATAAACAAATTAGTTTTAGTTTAGTTTATTTAATTGAATGATTTAATATTATTAGAAACAACAACAACGATGCTTTATAGTAATATATACACAAACACAACACACACACACACACACACACACATACATACATACATATTTATATGTAATTAAATAGTAATTAATTTAAATTATTGAACTTTGTTTAATTTTGTTTTCCTTGTCCAGCAACTAACATTTTACCATCATTTAAAAACTTATTATATTTCAAAAGTTAAAAGAAACCACACAAAATTGATAATCTTCATAAAACAAACAAACAAATATTAAACTCCGTATTTAAGAACTCATTATTGTTACAACAAAACAAAAAAAGAACTCTCACAGACAAAAAATAAAATCAAAGAAATAAAATGTTATTGCTATAATATATACATACATATACATAATATATATATATTTAAACATTAATTTATATTTAAATAAAACATATTATCAAAAAACAAAAGAAAAAACTAGCACTGATATGTATAACAAAACAAAACAAAGCAAAAAAAAAATGTAATTTATCCTTTTTTTTTAGTTTGTTTGTTTATTTCAAATTAATTAAATAGAAAAAGTGTTAAATTAAGTAAAAAGTAAGCGTAATTGTGTAATTAATGTTAAACTATCAAATTCTTTATGGAAATTTATGTTAAAATCTTCGAATAAGAGATTAAAGTGTGTTCTTTTATGGAAAATATTTGATTAACGCAGCAGAACAGAAAATTAAAAGATTTCAACCAGAATAACAATTTTTTATTTTTATTTTAAAATTACACATTTTCTTTTCAAAATTATTAACTTAGTAATTTGTAACACTGTAAAAATGTGTGTTGAAAGACAATTGTTAAAAATGAATTTTCTATTGCAGGAGAAACAAACTAATTGTTAATGTTAAAAGCACTCGTTATTCACAAATTGTAAATAAAGCATTTATTTAAACTGTAGGACCTAAAATTATTGTAAAAGCTTTTAACTTTGTGAAGACAATTGTAAGAGCATTTGGTAAACGGTTAAATCAAAACTTTAATTGTTGCCCGTAAATGTAAATACATATGTATTAAAATTGTCAACAAATGCCATTTTCTTTTTTGTTAAAAAATTTTGTTACATAGAAACATAGAAAAATTGCTATTTATCATCATCATTAGGCAGATCTTTAAAATATCTTTAATTAAATAACAACTTGCTTGGCAATTAGAAAAAACCTATTTTTATAAAAAAAAAATTCGTTTTTTGAGCTTAATTTTTTGCTTTGAAGATGAAAATACATATATTATTACAAAAACAAGAAAAAACAACAACAACAAATTCGACCTATAATCGCTAAATACTAACTGAAATTATCTACAGAGTCCGTGAATAAAAAACTCTTGTTTGTTAACTAAACTTTAAAATATTTTGCTTTCTAAACCAAAAAATAAATCTCAAAAATAAAATTACTTATTTTGTTTTCAAAAATAAAACAAATTTGTTGTTTTCAAAATCTTCGCATTGAATAAAAATTTTGTATGTGTCTTGCTATTGTCACAAAATCAAAACACACACAAAACGTTCGTTTGGATTCTAAAACCAGCATCTATGAAAATCGCTTTAAAGATTTTAAATAAATAAAAATAATCTTGTTACAAGGATTTTATATAATTTCCAGTATAATTATTTAACTAAAATTCAACAAATATTCATTACTTGCGATCGCTCTCCATAATACCAACTTGAATATCTTGTCACAAATGTATTACCTATCACAACAATTGAAATTCAGCCAAGACATATAAGAAATTTGTCTTTATACATATTTTAAAACGGTTTCAAAATTTTCTGTAAAAAAAAATATTCTTTGATATAGAATTTCATACATTTTTTTATATATTTACAAAGCGTCTACGATATATTTGTACATACAAACACACTTTATAGAAATCAGATCGTTTCTATTTTTAAACGATTTTGTTACACATCAGTCTGTGTATTTTTGAAGATAGTTAATAAATATAAGATCATTTTGCTTACATTTTACACAAACTGCTTTACTTTTTTTTTTTAATTTTTAAAATAAATTCATTTGTGGAATAAATGCACAAAAGCAGAATTACATTACCATGAATGAGTTTATTTTACAATTTTAAAACAAAATATTTTTTATATTTATTTTCAGTTTTCCGCCCACTTTTTTTTCTTTTTATTTGTTTATTTTTAAAAAAGTATTAAGAACTACATATTTACTCACAACTATATAAAAAAAAAAAAATATTAATAAAAAAATAATCATTGAAAAAAAAACTACTACTACTAATCCTCGCTGCAGAACTGCTTGCCTTATGAAAAAGAAAATCAAAGTGTTTATTATTGTAATAATGTTTAGTAAATAAACAAATAATTTTTTCCATTAACTTTTTTTTATTATTAATTACACTTTGTAAAAAGTATTTTATTTTTAAACTCAATTGTCACTGCATACTTACTTAAAGACTTAAAAAACTCGAAACAAAAATTTTCTGACAAAACATATTCACCCCTATCGTGAATAAAATGTGAAATTTTGTTCCCATACAATTTTGTTCCCTAGACAAAACAAAGTGAACTCACTAATACAAAAAAGGGAACATATTTCAAGGGAATAATTATTCACGATTACACGATTCACGATTAATTCGAGATGGGAAATTTTTCAAGCTTTTGATTAGTAGGGATACATTTTTAATATTCTTTTTTTTAACTCATCGTCGTCTTTCTACGAATGATTAAAAAAAGAGATATCACGTTAAAAATAATCAACTTATCTCAAGATCTTATTAATTCATTGTTTCGCTTTTTTGAAAAATTTAGAATTTTTACTTAAGATGTTTTGTCTAAAGTTCACACTTCTTATGCATAATAAAATTTTTGTTTTAATAAACTTTAAAAAAACCGAATTTTTTTATACGAATTTGTTTTTTAAACCGTTGCTCAAATAAAAATTTATTAATAATAATTAATACATTTAATACAAAATTGCACAATGAAGCATTTGAAACAATTTAAAAACAATATTGTAGTGTCAATTTGAGTTAGCGATAATTTTCGTTTATATTATTAAAAAAAAAAACTTGTTTTCTTTTTCGTTAATGATTTATTTTTCTACTTTATAAATATATTTATTAAAATTTAAAGTATATTATTTCACTTCTTTTCAATTTTGCTAGATTGATTACAATTTGTATTTTGTGAAAAAAGAAAATTAATTAAATTTAAATTAGTTTAAGCTCCAAACTGTATTGCATTAAGTAAAAAAAAAAACACAATATATAAAGAAAAAAAAAACTGCTAAAATTAAGTTTAACTTTAAAAAAGAAAAAAAAAAACATTAAATACACTTTTCAGAAAAATATTTTTATCTTTTTTTAAAACTTTAAAAATGCTTTTCGTTTGAATTTTTTTTTCACTTTTGAAATTTCTGTCTTTTTCTAATTTCTAATTTCAGTTTAACTATGTTTTCTTTGTGTTACGTGTTAACCCTTTAGTTTCATTAATTAAATTACTTTTTCATTAACCATAGATTAAGTTATCTTTTTTTATTTTATTTTTTTTTTTGAATATAAAATAAAACGAAAATAGCATTATTATACACTTACAAAAATCAAGATTAATTTAGAAAATAAAATAATTAACAACAAAAAATTATAATTCCAAAAATACATAAACAAGAAAAAATTAACAAAATGTGTTTTATTTTACAACTGAAAAAAAGGATAAATAATAAAACATTTTGGTCATAAAAATTGTGATTTTACTGTTTCAGTTAAAAGTTTGTTTGTTTGTATTTAACAAAACTGTCCACTGTGCTGGCCCAAAGCATGTTATAAATGTTTCTAAAATACAAAAATTTATTACAATATTAGTTCCGCAAATAATTTAC